>VNJY01006619.1:44819-109589 GCA_008042715.1 Drosophila bocki | reverse complement strand
ACATAACTTCTTTAGATAATTCTACAGGTATTCTCGTCGAGCTTTTTTTAATTTTTAATTTTCTTATATTTTTTATTTAACAAATTAACTTAATTTTTTAGTCAAAAATCGGGGTTTTGACTTCAAATTTTGATAAAAAATAGGGAAAAAATTTTAAAAATAAAAACGCTTCGAGAATACCTCGGGACACTTATCCTTTAACGAATGAGGTATAATTTTTGTAGATCGGATGATTCTGTGGACAGTTAGGATGTACACCGCAAACCAACTTTTTTTGGAGGCGACTCGGGAGATTCCCTATAACTCCTCTACCTCTAAATATTTTTCAATACAAAATTTATCACAAACTGTTCAAATGTTGTGTTATTATATGGTATTTAATTCGTTAAGCTAGCTTTAGCCGTTTCGCCACAACATTTTTTTGAAAAGTGGGCATTTTTGCACCGAATTAACCTTACCCCCCCCTTAATATCACTAAAAACTTGTTGAATGTTTCTGCACCCCTATAAATGTAATTTATAAATTATTTAAATTAAAAAAATAAAATTACACCTTAAAATATATAAAAATAAATAATCAAAGATTTTACTAAGAGAGAGACCTTTTTTTACATTTTTTTTTTTATATGTGACAATGAAAATGAATATTAAAAGTGTTTGTTTTATTTTATTTTTATTCTATAAAAAATAAATTTCGACAGAATAAATATTTTAAAGGATCTACTTCTACAAATTTACATTAAAAATCCCTCTAAATGGTTTGCTAATAACGAATCTTCGAATTCCCCTAATATATAACCATTTGAATATTACAGAATTTGCACATCATGAACACAATTAAACCTAAATAGATTATTTACTACTCCAAAAAAAAACCACGTACCATTTAATTAGGCAACTTACAATATACAAATACCATTAAAATGGTTTACAATTGGTGTAATCCCCAACAAATGCTCGTTTAACAACCTGCCATGAAGTAATTATATTCCATTAATTATAATTGGTGCGTTGCCATTATGCGGTAAATTAAGAAAGTGTCACAAAATGATTATATATTATGGCTTTAATAGCATAATGATACCATTTAGGGGGCTGTCTCTGGGCAGTGCCTATAAAAGCAGCTTGAAGCAGACGATTTCAGAGTCGCTTCAATGGATTTGCTACTGCTCAACACGCTTCAGAACCTCACGCTGACCGAGGGAAACCGTTTGGGTCAGACAATTCGGGAGCTAAATTCATTTTATCAAACGGAACTCAATGTGTTTGTGGAGTTTGGCAAGGGTTCTGATATACTGGAAGCAGCCAGGCAGCCTTATAAGCCTAGTTTATGGCTGGGAAATACGGAAATCCAAATGGTTCTGGGAGGAAACTTTAGTAGCTGTACGCTAACTATACTTTATGTGGAGGAAACTGAACTGAATAGAGGTCTTGACTATCTCATCAAGTGGTTGTGGAAATACCAACATCTTCATGTTTTAATATATTACAAAGATGGAACTGCTAACAATTTGCATAAAATATTTAAACATTGTTTTGGTGATGGTTTTACGCAGGTAATTGTTATATTACCGGACTCCCAAGGACTCTACAGCTTTAAGCCCTATGAGAATGTCAAAATCTTGCATTTGAAAAGTGTACAAGAGTATTATAATCGTTCAAAACTCAAGTGGAACTTTAATGGTTACAACATAACCAGTGGCCTGGTGACGGCAGGAGCTCCCCGTTGGTTCTCCTTTCGAGATCGTAATAACAAATTAATACTAACTGGCTATATGCTAAGTATGATAATGGATTTTACCAAATTTTACAATGGATCCTTACGCTTTAGAGATGTGTTAAGAGTCCAGGATGGTCTCCAATTTCTAACCAATCGAACTATTGATTTTTTTCCATTCCTAATCAGACCTCTGGAAAGTTTTGCCATGACCAACATATTATATTTGGAAAACTGTGGCCTTATAGTGCCCTCATCGAGACGAGTTCCCAACTTTCTATACCTCAGCCGACCTTATACTTTTAGCACTTGGATAACCTGGTTAATAATGATTGTATACTGCTCTTTGGCCTTGAAAATTTTAAAAGGAGGAAAACTAAGTCTCAGTGGAGCCTTTCTGCACATCCTACGCCTAGTTTTATATCTCTCAGGTGGCAAGGATATCGGAACTATATCATCGCATCATCGCTTTCTTTTCTTTATAATACTAACAACTTCTGGATTTATATTCACCAATCTGTACTTGGCGCAACTTTCTAGTAACTTGGCCACAGGACTCTACGAAAAGCAAATAAATTCCTGGCAGGATCTCGACGAAACCGATGGCATTTGGCCCTTGATTGATGTTGATGTCACAACAATGCAGAAATTAATTCCCGATCGCAAGAAACTAGTGTCACGCATAGTCACTACATCAGAGCAAAATGTGGATGCATTTCGGAGGAATTTAAATACAAGTTGCATTCACTCGGGCTTCTTTGATCGCCTTGAGTTTGCTTTGTACCAGCAGCAATTCCTGAGGTTTCCTATTTTTCGGAAATTTCCCCATATCCTGTACCAGCAGCCCCTCCAAATTTCCACACCCTTTGGACGTCCTTATCTGCAGCTCTTTAATTGGTTTTCTCGCAGCATTTTCGAGAGTGGAATTTTTTGGAAAATGAAAGAAGATGCCTATTGGCATGGCGTACAGAGTGGTCTCTTGAGTTTTGATTTTCGGGATAAATATTTAAAAGTTAAATCTAATAATTTGGAGTATTATTATTTGATTGCGGGATTGTGGTTGGGTGGTTTGATTTTGGGTTTAATATCGTTTTTTGTGGAGTTATTGGTTGCAAGAACTAGAATAAAGATTAAGGTAGATTTTAAGGTGTTAAAAGAAAAAGAAAATAATTAGTAAAATAAACGGAAAGTATGCATGCAACTTATTATATATATTTAATGAAATTGTCTACAAAGTTCCTAAATAAATAAATAGCCACAACCTTTCCTAACTCCCCATCAATGTCCATATTTCTAGTGTCATATTTTTCTCCTCAGCGGGACTCTTAAATAATTTTGTTAGCCACCACCGAAGAGATATCCTCCCATAACTCTCCCAGCCCAAAACTGTAATTACAGCGAAAATACGCTAAAATATTTGGCTGGAACGGTGACACGCCTCCTTTGCCAGCCGGCCTCTCATTTGCATTTGCAGCCCCGTTGGGTGCACTTGTCGTGCCTAGAAAATCCACTGGACAACCTGCAACTCACTAGCTGCAACGTGCAACCTGCAACTGGCACTGGCAACGGGCCAAAGCTGCCACTGCCTCCGAAGGTGTCTTCGATTATTGCCAAACATTAATTATTTGCGCGCGATTTGGCGCCCGCCTCCTTTATTTTTTTTGTGAAAGGCCTGGGCTAGTAGTTCAAATGTTTATTTTTCTGCTCTCCCTGGTGTATCTTTGATTGCCGGCTACACAGGGGGAAATAAAGTATCAAAAATAAATATTTTATTTGGGAAAATTATTTGAATTGTAAGATGGTTCAATAAATATTTAAAAAATATTACTTTGCAGAGGAAATATAATATGTTTGTATTGAAAAATATACTTTCTCTATAAATTAAAATATATTTAAATTATATTTTCTATAATATTTATATATGAATAATTGTATTGCTAAATATTTAAGGTGAAATAATTTTATTCTGAACTTGTTTAGTAGTACTTTTATTAATTTTACTTAATTTAATTTATTTATTTTAATTTCATTTAATTTCTGATATATAGGTATATATTATTTCTAAAATGTTGTTTCTGTGTAAAATCAAATAAACACAGGCTTCCAATTTTTTTTTCTTTGCGCAATGAATGTGAGACGAGGGACGGTCCAGGTCGGGTCTCCGCCATCCTCCAATTCTCCAGTCTGGCTTATTTATTTTTGGCCGAAAATTGCACATTTTCCCATGCTGCTGCCGGTTGTTGTTGTTGTTGTTAGTTGATGTTGCCAGTTGTTGCTGGCCATGTTGTTGCTGTTGTTGTTGTCGCGTCTAATCAAGGAGCGGAGTTAAGAGTCACTGCTGCCTTGGTCGCCCCATTGCCATTTAGCCCGAAGCGGCTGCCTCAGCCAAAACGATGAATATTGATTTAATTGAAAGTCATTGAGAGCCGCACACGTACTTCATAGACACGAGTTGTGATACCCTAGAATGTAGTATAGGTAGGGTATTATAATCAATTAATTATTTTAATTATATGGGTTACATCTGAGAAGTAATTATGGTAGGAAAATCTGTGAAATAATAGAATATATACCAAAATTAAAATTTTTAAAATATATTTTAAAACTTTAGCAAAATTGTACTACTTGAGAAAAAGTTTTCTAACAAATTTTATTTAAAATATGGCTTTAAAAATATTTTACAAAACCTGTATTTTTTTTTTTTAAATTTACACTTTATATTATTATTATTTTTTTAATATTTCAATGACACAGGGTATTTTCATCTTCGATTCCCTTAACCCCTTTAGTTTCTTCCTCTCCATTTGGCGTGGCATCGAACCGACCGCCGATCGCAGCTTGTGCCCTCCCACATGCCAACATCTTCAGAAACACACACTCCAAGCACACACATACACACCACTCTCGCACACCCAACGGTTTGGAGTGGAGAACCGCCGACGCCCCGGCCAAAGTTTTCCCTGTATTTTTTTTTCTGTGGCACATTGACACAGTTTTCCATGGCAGATGTGCCCAAGAGCCCTGCTCCCCTTTACCCCGGCTGTATTGGAATTTTGTCGACTTGTTTCTTTTCTTTTTTTTCTTATTTTTATTTCTTTTATGTATTGGCATCTCTGGCGTTGCCGGCAAATGTCAAAAGGTTAATACGTGAATTAACAGCAAATTTCTTTGACTTGTGTGTGACTGCAGGCTGCTTGTTGGGGCTGATGCTGAACAGATAGAAAAATGTTTGTGTTAAATACACAAAATTTTCTTAAAATAAAAACTAAATTAAATGAATTTCTATAAAAGAAATTAAAATAGTTGATTATGTCTATGAGCTTTAATATCAGAATTTGAATTCCACAACATACTTAAGCCTACAATAATTTTTTTGTTTAGAATAATAAATTTTTCTACTAAGAATACTTGTCTTATTAAATTATGTATTTCTTCCTAGCTCTTTTAAAATATTCCTTAATTATATAAAGTTTTTTCTTCAAGTGCCTTTCCTAGAAAAGGTATTGCTATTTGCTATTTTTCCTGCAGCAGCTGCCTGGCGCTTTCCTTGGAATGCGGGCGTTGCTTCGTCTTGTTTATTTTCTTTTTTCGGCAGCATCGCCACCGCCGCCGCTTTTCTTCGTGGGTTTCCCCCTAATGCATTTTTTGGGACACACACACAGCATGGGGCCATCCGAGGGATTTACAACATATTACATTAAAATGCTTCTCTTTCGTGTCCATTATTCTTTTAAAGCCTCTCGGTTTCTATGCTAATAAATCAATGGAAGTTTTTAGTCTGGCCAAATTCCTAACATTTTCCCAGGCTTCAAGTTAAGTGCGGGATTAATGAAAAGCAAATCCCCCTTCAAAAAATGTTGTAAAGTTTCCCCACATGAGAGAGTTTGGGCATGTTTTTAAAGGGAAAATTCCTTGGTGGAATTGGTAGCTTAAGGTTTTAATAACATAAATGGAGGAGGAGACTTTTGAAAACTACAAGTTCTATATGATTTGTGGGTGTTTTCTGTGATTTAAATTATTTATTTCTATTTTTATGTTATTAGAGTGAGTCTTAGATTTTAATTTTAACATTTTAAATTAATTTATGAATTTTAAAATGTTTTTAAAATGCCAAATTTATTTTTAGGAATTTTCCATTCAATAAAAAATATTTGTATAATATTTTAAATTTATTATACCTTTAAATAAATTTTAAAACACACTTAAATATTAACGTAAAATTAATTTTAAATTATTTTTAACGTTAAGTGTGATCCTTGCAAGTCCCTTTTATATTTTAAAAGCTTTAAGCTTTAAATATCCTTTTATTATTTATTTCACAACCACATCTGTATAACTGTTATCCTTGCAGCTCAGACACAGACCCACAGACCCTTGCAGATATCCTTGTCAAGTGCCACATATGCTAGCCAGAAGGCGCCACCAAACCGCACTTAAATTGAACAAATTTTTTCAATTACTTACGAGAAAAATTCCATTTGGCACGCTCGATTGCCATTTGCCTTTGCCAGATGCCATGAGTAACCCACATAGATGGCGATTAAACGGACACTGGGATAGATATACGAAATAGAGTCGTATGTCTATGCAAATTATTTGCGCAGTGGCAAGTGCATAATTTTTATTATTATTATTTCTCAGGCGCTAGTGCCCCGCCAATCTAGAGTAGATCAAAAAGCGCAAAAAGCCTACGGAGAGCCGACCCACTTGGTGGCTGCCCACTTGGGTTTCTTTTGGTTTTTTTTTATAGTTTTTTTTTCACTCGAAAATATTCAATTCAATTCATTAGCCAAGCTCTGGCAGCGATTAAATCGGCCAGCTTACACTATATCTATATTATATTTGCACAGACATAGACATAGATATTTATATTTATTTTTTTAATGGTGCCTGGCCGCATAATCCACTGACAATTTATTGGCATTTTCATGTAAATTATGCTTTTTCAATAAAAATAAAAACACACACATCATGAAGAGTGCCAGAGCGACTTTATCTATATCTCGTGTGAAAAGTGGTTCAATCGAGATAACTTCATCTCGGCACTAGAGTCTTTCGGTTTTTTTCTTTCCATTTTAATTGATTCTTAATGGAAAAATGTCCCTTATCTCGATGGTAAATTTATGAAATGTTAATTACAAATCGGCATCGGTTATTTGATTCCCACTACTTTGGTTAGTTTATTATTTTATTGTTGCGAAAACTGTCAAAAGATTCGAGAATTTCCATGTACGTAACATATATGATTTGATATTAATGGTTCGATAAATGAAAATAATCACAGCAGGGAACTGAAATTGCAAAGAATTGCAATTAAAATCAGAGATCGTAAACTGAAACCAATCTCATGTGCTGTAAATTGCTTTTGAGTTATTGCTAAATTTGCATAGCCTTGGGCTTACTCTATTGATTTAGATTAATTGTCCAAGTCTGATATCAGATATTGGTTAATTATACCAGATACTCAAACGTTACTAAGGTGTTATAAGTTAATGTCAAGTAATTACGATTGTAACACCAGGTAAAATGATTACAGAGACTATTAGAGAGCAGACTATATTTAAATATGTTTTCTATCAATTTTTGTACAATTTTTATGTACAATTGGTTGATAAACATGAAAGTTCTTTGAGATTTAATCTTACTATCTTTCTCGCACTTCCCCCAGATGCTTAGTAGTGTTTCAAACCATAGGTAAACTGGCTTAAAATGAGTTAAAAAATGTTTTAAAACGTTTTTTATAAGTTAAAATTTTTTAAAAAATATTCAAAAACAAAAAAAAAACAATATATTTTAAATAAACATAAACAAATTTTCCACTTTAGCCAGCTCCTTTAAATTCTAAAATATATTTTACAATTCTTTGCTTGTACTTTTTCCTTGAAATAAATTATTTTCTGCTTTTCTCTGACTTTCCCTTTACTGAATTTCCGCTTTCCAAAGATTATTCCTTATATTTAACGATCAATAAAGTTTGAACTCTGCAAAAGAAATACTCAAAAGCCTTCTAAGACATCAAAAAAGTAATTGATCATTTTTATGGCCACTATTTTCTATTCTATTTTAATGATCCTTAATTTGTATTTATTATTAGTTTCCATTTCGTGAAGGCATCTGGCTTGGATCTTCCACTTGACTAAAAATTTAATATCATAATTTGTGTTTACTACATTTTAATGCACTTTGCATTCATATCATGGCCATAATAGCTTTGGCCAACACAGCTGCTGTCCCATATGGGCGGCAGGCGGTTGAACATTTAAATTCCCAGCTGTGTTCTTGGTTTAAGTTTTTTTTTTTTTTTTTTTTTTTTTTTTTTTTTTTTTTTGCATATTTGCCGCGGCTTTGACGCCATTGTTGTTGCATGCAGCGCGTCGGCGACAGTCAACAAAATGAAATTTCATATTTTCTTATTGCACAACAAACAAGGAATAACAGAAAAAAAAAATTAAAATAAGAGCGAAATATTTTTTTTATAATTTTTATATACACTTAAAAATAATTTTAAATCTAGAATATCTTTAAAATTTGTTTGTTAGAATTTTGAATATATTAGAAAACCTATACAAAGAAACCCTTTCAGGTTACAAATTTCTTAAAACTCCTTAAATAATATTATTATAAACAAATTATATTATATATAACATTTAAAAGCCTAGAATTTCCTGAATTTATTCCTATTAAGGCACTTTCAGCGACTTTCTTGAATTTATTTTGAATAAATAATTATATTATTAAATAATAAATGTAATTTATTGCAGAATTATTACCCCTAAATATAAAAGATTTATGTAGATAAACTTTTAAATTGTAAAAAAAATTTATTTAGAACAACAAAATATATAATTTTTAAGCCTCCAGACAGGGTGTTTTTTTCCTTCAATATGTTTTTATTGTAAAATTATTTAAAAATTTCAAAAATTAATATTTTGTGCATAAGAGTCCTGCAAAGTATTATCATTATTTTTCCTAGTGTTTTTCCCTTTGCATAGTAGAACTCTGTTGGACTCAGACTTCATTTAATGTACTAACCAGTAAGCACCACACCCCCCGAAGGCCCAGACAGTCGCATTTAGCAATTGCAGACCAAACTGAGCCATGGCCAAAAGCAAATGTCGTCGCCGCATCCTTTTTCGGAGGCGCAACTCAACAAAAAACAAAAAAACAGCAAAAAATCCTTTCTGTCTGGGCCGCGTCGGCGTTAATATTAAAATGCATGTAAAAATGCAAGAGCCTTTGGGGAGGAATACAGAAAAAGTGCTAGTCCTTGGTGGATGCACATACGAATGGCAAAAAAAAAATCATCACAGAAATAATAAGTGAGGAGAAATGCAGAGATGCAGATTGTTTGCCATAAGAAATTATGATACGTTTAATTACCAAGTGGAGCACGTGACTGGCAAACAAGTGTTGTGCTGGAGGAGCATTCCCCATAGCACTTAGCTCGTTCATTAACAGCTGTCAGCACATTTGGCATTCGACTACACGGATTCCCCGAGAGCCGAACGAGCGAGCGCCTTTCACAATTTGCACCTTTTTAATTAACGTGATTGCAGTCGGCACCTCAACAACCCCCTCATTCAGCTTCTCCCAGCTCCTTCCCCATCATGGTTTTTGTATGTTTCCTATATGCAAACGCGTTGATCTATGTTCTACGTGCTGAATGCATCTCTCAGCACCTGCCGAGGTCCCCACCCAATGGGGCTTTCCTTTCCTCACCCGTCATCATCGTCATCATGGCCATCATCGTCGTCATAGCCATCGTCAGCTAGCTGTCTCAAGTGTGCACTTGCAAGTGACGAAAAAAAGCCTAGAATATTCTAAAAAAAAAAGAAAAAATACATCTAAACTCTTAATACACCAAGAAAAGTATAAAAATCGAGAGCTATATGTATTAAAAGTCTATAAATATTGCCTTGAAGATCAGTTTTATTTTATTTTATTTAATAATATTTTTGGCAATACCTATAATATATACGAAAAAATAGTCATTTTGATCAGCTTTAAATAATTATAAATCCTTCTTATGTTCATTCCTAATCCCCAAATAATTATATACCCTTCGCTTACACCCGATCTCTCTCTCTCTCTCTTCCTAGATTTTTTTCTGGTGTAACTTTCCCAAAGAATCTGAAAGGCGTTTTTGGGCTTTGTCTTTCTCCATAACTCCATAAAGCGAAAGTTGTCGTTGTCGTTGGGGCTTTCTGCGATTTTTTTTTTCGGAGTTTTCCAGCTCAATGATGTCACACAATGTCACGTGCTTCCCCAGCTAGTAGTCTTCGTTGTCGCGACAGGTCCCTGGTCCATGTGAGCTATGCAAATTCCATGCTCTCTCTTCGGGATACTCTCGACATTTATGCACTTCAGCGCGCACTCAGTGGGAAATGGTTAGAGGTGAGGTGGCCTTGCCAAGGGGATGGAATCGGATGATGGGGTTGGGGGTTGGAACAAGAGAAGTTTTGCCAGATTGGTGGGAACTTTAAGGAATTGCTAAATGATAAGGGGTAGGATGTTGATGAATCTGAATCAAAGGTTGGCAAAGTCAGGGAATTCTGGTTCCTTGGGGAGAAATCTTTGTTATAGAGATTAAGGTGATTGGAAATTATTAATCAGGAATTTATTAATACTTATAGAAGATACATATTAAAAATTATTATTAGTTTACCGAAGAAAGTTATGATAATAATGAATTGATAGATTTAATATTCCTTATGTGTTTTCAAAATATTTATAAATAATTTCATATCAAAACCCTCCCCTCAGCCTTCACAAAACTGAAATAATTTTCATTTAATGCCTGAAACTTTCGGTTATATTTCGTGTGAACCCTTTGCTGAACCCTTTCACACTTTCGGCACAACTTAAACGACGATCAGCAGGCAATGTCTGGGTATCCTCTTGTTATTTTTCTTATTTATTTTTTTTTTTATATATTTTCGACTCGCGTTGGGCTAGCGCTCAAAACAATTTATAATTTCAACGCCTTGAGATAACAAATAGCCCCAGTGGTGTGCACGATTCGACAATTAATCAAATGCCGCGGCGCGTCGCGTCGTTGCTCGTGTTACTTTTTCGGCATAATTACGGTAAAATGTGGCACGGAAAATAGTTGCAGGCCAGGCAAAGCAGGCCCAAAAGTAAAGTCTTACCAATGGCTCACATAGACACCAAGATAGACAGTTAAAAATGACAGCAGGCCAACAAACGAACCGAAGCCAAATGACAAAACCTCCCGTCACAAAAACAAAAAAAAAAAGGTAACCAAAAAAGGAAGCTAACAATGGTTGGTGGAATTTTGAATACCCTAAACAGTTTGGAAATAAATATATATTTATATCTTAGTAAAATCGTTCGAATCGAAAATTCCCTTAGAAAATATTACTATTTCAGTTTGAATATATTAAGATTTGAATTTGAAAGAATAGAATACCATTTAATCTTCAAATATAAGCACACACTATTTATGAATTAAAAATATATTCAAAATAGTAAAAAAAAATGTAACAAACTTGTAAAGAAAATTAAGTTACTCTTAAAAAAAACAGACTCACACAACACCAAAGCTCGTTCAAAGCCAAAATGCAGCCGAAAAAAAAAGGAAATAAGAAAACATGGCCCGATGATCGATTAGCCAATGCAGTCGCTCAGTCTCTCAGTTTTTGAGTGTTTTTTGTTTTTACCATTTTTAAGCCGCCGTCGAGTCATGCAAAACAATTGCGGCCACAAATATTGAAACAGGCTCTGAATATTGGCCATGGTTATTTCTATTTCTGTTTCTGTTTCCATTTAGATTTCCTCCTAGGTTTGGCATAATTTGGCAATTGAATTGATTCGGCTGGCGAGCTGTGGAGTTCGTTTGTTGTCTGGCCAAGCCCTGTGGCGAAAATTTGGTTACGCTCACGTTCAGGAAACCCAACTGAAGCTGGGAAGGGAAAATCTAGAAAAATGGAAAATCGAACGTTTTCGGGGCTCATGAAAAGGGTTTGGCTCTTTGCGCGATATTTTATGTTCGCCGCCAACGCTAAAGTTCGGCTGCTGCTGTGCATTGATTGATCGGATTTTGTGGCCAAGGATTGTGGGTTGTGAGGATTTGTAACGTTACTTTAAAGATATACATGATTTTTTCATAAAAAAGGCGGTTAATAGGCTTCAAATAAGAGCAATAATGTTAATGAATCATACTGTGATTAGTTTGTTAAATTATATAACATATTAGAGGTATATATAGGGAAGGAAAGGTACCATTTTAAAATCGACAAATATCGTATGGAATATATCGAAAATATCGAACGTTAAATTAATGAATTATTAATTGGATTTCTTTTTTATTTTTCTTTATTTTACAATTAGATTGGTCGATATACCAATTTAAATATCGCTTTATCGATGTCGATTAATATATCGAAATTCGTGTCTAATATCGAAATTCTCTATAATACTTATTGTATATTTGTAAAGTATTATTAACGTTATTAATTGATTGATTTAACAATAAATAAAATATAAATAAAAATTAAAATAAAATAAAATCTTTATGAACATTCTTAAATTGAAAATACTAATATTAATATCCCAGAAAACTGCAAATTTCCTTAAGAATCTCTTTGAAAACCTCCGTTTATTTCACATTAGCTTTTGTATTAGCCCTTGCTTTATATGTTTTTTCTTTTACAAAATAAAAATCGAAATCGAAAAATCTATTAAAAAAAATCCATCGCTTAAAGCAGCGAAAACATTGAATTGTTCCGCTTTATTGTTGAGCTTGGGCTTCCTCCTTTTTTGTTGTATATTTTTTTTTTTTGTAACGTCCTGTGCTCCGTGTTCCATGTGCAATTTTTGCATACTTCAGCAAACGCGTCATATTTTCGAGTGGTTTCGCTAACATGCAAAGGACACTTGAGAGCCCAGGCACACAAGTGGATCCTTAAAGAGCATTTCTTCAGCTCTCCTGCCACTGCTATGTGCCGTTGCTGTTGCCTTTATCCTGGCAGGAGCTTGAGAGTATAGCTACATTTCTGAATGGGCCTGATGAGGAACAGGAGCAGTGGCAGGGGCTCTGCTCTGCTCTGATGATGATGATGGATCTCTCTGACTGCTGAAACAGCAAATATGGCCAGTAAAATATATATGAACACGACTGCAATTGCAGAAATCAAGCCTAGAGAGAGAGGGTACAAAAAATCTATACATTTTAAAGCATTTATCGACTTTAAGTCTGGCAAAACAATGCAACTGAAACAGAAAACAACAATGAAATTTATGGCAATCTCAGTGGCTGAATAAACAGCAAATATGTGTATGCAATATGCAGATGCAGATGGCTCCCAATGGAGCGGCGCACAATGCTTGTTGCCATTTCCGTTTCCTGTTTAACCAAACGGGACAGCAGCATATCCTGTGCATAATGCGAATATCATTTACCGTGTCAATCACTGTGCACACACATCCAGGCCATTCCAGCCAGTCAAACAGTCATTCAGTCAACCAATCCATTCCACCAGGCCAGGCCACACAATAACAAAAAAAAAAATATGTATATATACAACCTGACCGCAGGACACTGGGGACTACCAAACGTGGATAAATCTCATATCCCGAGTGGATATCCCCGGTTCGCCTCACTCGAGTGTAAAATGTTTTGCGGTCATTTTAATATAAAATAATTAATTTCTGCGTAAATATTTATAACAGCACAAATATGCCGCATAATTGATTCGTTTTGCCCCAAAGGCACATTGAGAAAAAATAGAAATAATACATTTTGGTGTATAGATAAATGTTATAAATTAAAAATATAGTTTTTATTGCATATAAAAATCATAAATATAATTTTTTACCGGTTAATAAACTACTTAGAATTCATATAAAGCGGTTATTTTGTTAAAGTACTTTGAATTAATTTGATTTTGAGAGCTGTCTGTATTAGATTATGAACAAAAAAACAATAAAAAATTATGTATTATAATTAATAACTACAAAAAATATAACAAATAAAAAATAGTAAAATAAAATATATATTAATATTAATATATAATATTTTTTAAAAATTATTTCAACATAATTTCTACAAATTTACATTCTTTTAACTCCCAAAAACTTTATTCTATAATTTTCCTTCTGTGTAAAACCGTCAATTCCATAACCAAAAGCCTCTCACATATCTCCGTTTGATTTGTCCAATTGTCCATCGTTATTGGCAGTCATCATTCGAGCCGTTGCAATTCAATCATTACGAAATGAAATAAGCATAATGAAATGCAATATAAATGCATTAAATGCATCTGCTGTCCAGCCAAATCAATTCCATTGGCCCAGCCATGGATTCTCCAATGTGAAATTATTGAAATTATTGATGCCCCCCAAATGCATATGTATATATTGACGAAGGGAAGAAGAATTGTTCGTAATTCTGTTTGGGGGAATTGTGGTCATTTTTCGCAATTAAAAGCTTTACACATTTGGCAATCAATATATAAATATATGTGTGTATATGAAATAATTAAATAAAATGTCGCTTAATTAAATTGGCACGACCTTTTTCGCGTTAAACCAACAGAGAAATATTCAATGTTGTTGCTGGCGTGGAATGATGATGATGATGATGCAAGTGATAAGCAAAAAGCAGAAGCCAGAGCAGCTGAAAACAAGAGGAATGCGTTTAATTTGTATGATGAGTTAAGTTAAGAAATACTCTATATTAAAGGGTATAATAGATTTTTGGAGAAATATTTAATGTTGGGTAAAGGTATATGGTGTTTAATTGTGTTGAACTTCAAGGGAAATATTATAAAATAAATTTAGACTAATTTAAAACTTATTTAAATTAAGATGTAATTAGAAAAAATATATTTTCCATCACAGATCAATTTATTTATAGAGTAAACTAAATTAAACTTAATTTTGAAATAAAACTAGTTAAGAGTAATACATAATTTTTTATTATTGTAATATAATTCCAAAATATATTATAATTTCTAATATTATTTTATATTTATTTTCATTCTAGAATAATAAAATTGTATATAAAAAGGCTGTCTTTCGGTGAGTCCTTTAATTTCAATATTTTTAATAAATCTTAATAAATTTATTTTATTATATATACTTTTTTAAAGACCATTTCTTATTCTGTTTATCCTGAAATTAATTTTGTTTGCCGCTCATTTACGCATCTGAGTTCCAATTCACGCGCATCACAAAAATGTGACAGCTAGTTAGTGTCCAAAAGAACGCCGTATGTGCCCCTCTTCTCAGTTGGCCAATTAAATTCAATTGAATTCTTTCTTTCTTTTTTGTTTTATTTGTTTTACTTTTTGTATTTTTTTTTTTTTTTTTTTTTTTTTTTTTTGTATTTTGTTCCTTATTTGTGTGGCTTCTGTGTTTATTTGTTTACTCTTTAACGCCTGCGCGCGTGCCTCAATTTAGTGGCAGTGAAGTCGGCGCTTTTTCAATGCACTTTGCCAGGCGATAGGCAAATGAGTCTGCGCATTAGAAGGTGGCCAAGGGGGAGGTGGGAGGGTTCGGGGCTTTTCTCACTGTGTACCCGCTGTGCGCCGCCTGTCAGCATATCAACGCAATTTGTGCACTCGCCAATAGACGAGCGTGGAGGAACTGCGTCCAAGTCGCGGCGCAGGCCGCAGAGTCTCAGTCGGCAAATTATGGCCAACGATGCTCGGCGACTGCGCAAAGTGCCTCATAAATTCACGTCGCTGATGAAGTGATAGTGCCAAGGAGTAGTACGACGAATAGCAGGCCAAGGAGTTGAGGTAGCCTCCGATTTAGATGCAGGCAAAGCAATAGATGCAGGGAGCAAAAAGAGGGTTCTTTAAAATAAGTAGAAAAACATAAATGAATATAAACACATGTAAATAATAATAAATAAATAATAATAAATAAATAATAAATAATAATTTTAAATAATTCAAATATACATATATCATAAATATATATATTTATTCTTACATTTCTTCATTACATATATATAATAAATATATATATTTATTTTTAGATTTATTTATTAGGAAAAAAATATTTTTTTTTATATAATTCTAAAAAGAACTAAATCAGTTTTCTAAAAAAAAATTGATTGCATAAAAATAAAAAATATTAAAATATTAAACCATGGTCTCACTGAAAAGTTCACACAATGAAATCTGGGCACACTAAATTATATCGTTAGCAGAAGTCTTCATTTTTCTTAGAATTTTTAAGTTTGATTTCCAAAATTGATCGTTTAAAAAATTCTAATTTCTTATTTATATTAATTTATATTAAACAAATTCTAATTCAATTTTTCTCTGCGTGTCTGCCGTAGATTGTTTATGGCTGCCACAGCCTGACCAGAAAACTTGGCGAAAAAAAGATCCAACACAACAACATTGTTGCTCAATGGCTCAACTAATGTGCCGCAGATAGGAAATAAAAAGGAAGCCATTAGAAAGTGCAAAAACAAATTGGCTAGATCAGCGAATTACATAACCTGTCTTTCACCACGCAAGACATCTTTCTAATGCCTTCTCTTAATAATGGAATAAAACCAGGAAAAGGTAATAAGATAGGGATAGTAATTTTGAGAAATATATTTTTAAGTGGAATATAAATTTATTAAAACTCTAAAAACCACAAGGAAAATATTAAGTATTAAATATTTAAAAGAAAACCTAAGAAAATTAAATCTAAAATAAATTTTAAAAAATTCTCCATGACCAAACTTAGACGGGAATCCCCTCCAGTGCTCTTCCATTGTCTCAACTTCCTCCGTCCAGTTGATTGATTTATCCCTGCCATTGACACAGTTTCCGCTAATCTCGCTTGGCCTCATCCAGGGCTTACAACACTTTCTGACCATTTCATTGTCTGGGCCAAGCCACTGTCTATTAACCGACCTTCGGCGGAGGCCAAGGACAATAACAGGACGAGGGCGAGTAATTGAAAGTACGCGACCAAGTTGTAAAGCAGATGTAAGGACATCAAGTGTCTGCCCAAGCCAAGAAGCGAAGGAAAAAATTGTGAAGAGGAGAATTTACCATAATAAAAATAGCTAACGCCCCGGCCCATGATTCAAGATTCAGTAGTGAGATGCCATAAGCACAAAGGCAAACTCTAGATAAAAATTCAATAAGCCACGGCAGGACACGAACGAAGACCCAGAACGAGGAAGACCGAAGGGAGGATGCGGCGGGTCTGCGGTTGGGATTTTGTGGCCAATAAATAAAATTAATACGAACGCACTTGAGCGCAACTTGACCAAGGAGCAGCAGGTCTCCAGCGGAAGGTAGTCCTTCCTGTTCGGCCAGAGCCATCATGATTTTTTTTCTTCCTTCTCCATTTTCTCCTGTTTTGTGTGTTTTGTTTGTTGACTTGTTGAATGAGCCGAGGCCCGAGTCGAGTCCCCCAACTGTTGACTGGCACTTGGCTGGCCTTGTGGCCAAGCCGATATTGTAGGTAAACAGAGATGCTACGAGGAGCAGCTTAAAGTTGGCCTAAGATAGATGTTTGGATAAATTTAAGGAAATTAAAAGAGACTATTTTAAAAAGTCAAAGAATTTTTTTTTTAATTTTTATAAAGTTTTTAAGGAGAAGATAATTATTTAAGAGGTTTCTTTTAGGGCTAGAAGATCTTTAAGTATTAATAAATTTAAGAAAAACCCAACCAATTACTTCAACTGACCCAAACTTTCACTCTATTCACAAGAATATTGACTGCCAATTGCATGCCATACAATTTCCCAGATTTTTTTTCTATAAAATACCGAAATTCTTAAGGCGTTCCCACAATACCTTCATAAATTAGTCAACTCCTGGTTGCAACGCCAAGGCATCTGCCAATGGTGCAATTCGAATACTGACACGTTGATGACCCCGCAATTGAACTGCCATAAGAAATCACTCTGCGAGGGAGACGATTATTCGTTTGGGTGGGGGAGGGAGGGGGTGTCTTGGGAGGTTAGCAAAGACTGCACCGCCCACTTTCAACACTTGCCACAACAATGGTGTGCGCAAATATTTGCCAGTCCAGGCCCAGCCGGCGAAAAAGGCATCTCGGATCAGCCGAGTCGCAAGTCTTGAGCCTCAGCCTCAATTTGAAATCCAATAAAATTTAATTGGAAACTTCATCACGGGTGCGAAAATTCACACTCTAAGCCAAGGCGGCAGGCACGACTCGGCTGCCGTTTGTCGTAAATCTATTGGCCAAGGCTTTTCCAGTTTTTCCTAAATGCACAACGAGAAATTATAAAATTTCATGTTTTTGTAAGATAAATTATACATTTTAATAATTTATATTTATTTATTATTATTATTTTATTATATTTATTTTCTATATATGTATATATTTTATATTTAAATATTTTTTATATATTTATATATTTTATATAGATTTTATATTTATATATTTTTATTTTATATTTTACATATTTTAAATCAAAAACGTTACCTTTTTAAAATAATTTCTCTTGGTGTAATCCAACTAAATCCACTATCCACAATCCATACGTTTCGTTTTGCACCTGGCGGCGTTTCTCTTGGGAAGCATCGCGATAAGGAAATATATATATATTTTTTCCATACAGTCCAGAGTGTGGCGGTGGGGTCGGGTGTTCATTCCGTTCCATTCCGTTATTGGCCATGGCAATATATGGCTTATTTATGATTTTCCTTTTGCCATGCCATATCTCTGGTCCATTGTCGACATTAATCGCTTTGCTGCGCTGAAAAGTATAACATGAAATTGGGATTGATTTATGTTATAATTACAAAAAAAGGAACACTACAAGCTAGGATTCAATTTTGTTATCTTTTTTTAATAAATAATATAATAAATAATATTTGCATTTTTCAATATTTTTATTGCCGTGTTAAACTGTGTAATTTGGGGATCTGTGAGAAGTCCGAAAGATAGTTGCAAGTCTTCAGTGAAATGTTTGGAATAGATGTTCGATGGGATCAATGGCCCTGCGTGGCTGCATCCTCGATGTACTCCCACCAGTCCTTCTCGTTGCCCTCTCGCACATGGCTAAGCAGGACATGCCGACGCTTCTGGCAGTAATGTGAGAGATCTAGGACCTTTTGCTTAATATCATACACATTCTTTGCTGTGATCTCCCGCTCCAAGCACTCGGATATCTTTTCGGTGGCCATCTCCAAGTCCCTCTGGTTGTATTCAAAAATCAACTTCTGGTTGTTGTTCTTCAGGTAAAAGGCAAAAACGTAGCTGTACATCAGGGTAGAGCGGCACTGGCACAGAGCATCGACAGCATCGCGCAGAAACTGGACTTCGATCCAGCTAATCTCCGCCTGCATGTCGTCCATTTTGGCCTGAACATTGGCATACAGCTTGTGCTCCATTCGCATGCTCTGCATGTGGTTCGCATAGCGATTGTAATAGTGAAGATAGCGGGCCATTGTGGAGCGGTACCTCTGCTGGGCCAGGCGCGCCTGTTTGGACTCCTCCTCGTCGTAGCGGTTGCAGCTGTACCAGGACGAACCGTGCGGCTCCCAGGACCCCAGGCAGACCCAGCAGAAGTCGTAGCGACAGGAGGGATTCTTGCAGACCATGTGATTGCAACCGCCATCCTTCTCGATAGTCACCTGGCACTTGGGGCACTCCTTGGTGTTCTGGGCAATCCAGTTGGAGGTCTCCGAGTCCTCGAGGCACTTCTTCAGCCACTCCTTGAGGCAGCCGCAGCTGGCAGGCTCGTGCCAGTTCTCGCCACAGCCAAAGCAAAACTGATGGCCGCACTTGCACTGCACGGCCTTGGGCTCCAAATAGTTGGCCTCGATGGCATGGGTGCAGTTGGGGGCGGGACACCAGCGCATCAGCGTGTTGCACTCCACAAAAGTATTGGTGATCAGCTGCTTGTAACGCTCCACCACATCGGGGTCATCGGCGAGCGCCAGAAAGGAGGCATAGTCCACGAGAATATCGCAATTGGCAGCCGGACAGGTGATCGTATGGGTCAGGCCCTCGAGGCAGGTTTTGTTGGCCAAGTACTGCTTCCAGCAGGCGACGCAGTAGCTGTGGCCACAGCCCAATCCCTTGAGCTCATCGCAGGCACAGAAGCATATAC
The DNA here is from genome assembly GCA_008042715.1 of Drosophila bocki. Taxonomy (NCBI): domain Eukaryota; kingdom Metazoa; phylum Arthropoda; class Insecta; order Diptera; family Drosophilidae; genus Drosophila; species Drosophila bocki. The sequence continues at coordinate 89,808 of VNJY01006619.1, read as the reverse complement.
CGCAGTGCTTCTTCTTTGAGGAAGCGGGTGAACCCACAGCTTCCGCAGGACTAGCATTCTCCTGCTCAAAGGGATTCAGGACGTGGGCACGTTGGAAGAACTCCTGAGGGCTGCTCTCAAAGTAATTCTCAAACAGTCGCTCCTTGTCCCACTTGAAGTGATTCAAAATGGTCCGGGTGACCTGCGGCGACAGATTCAGGACATTGTTCACCTCATCAATGATGTTCCGCTGATGCTGAACTATCTGATCCACGGAGAGAACCTTGTAGACAAAGTCATCCGGGGCCACATTGTGATTGGGTCCCTCCGGCAAAGCGATTTCTGTGCAGGTGTCCTCGTCGCTGTCCCAGTTGCTGCAGCTCAGGCAGGAGGGACTGTGGCTGGGCACAGAGCGATGCGAGTCGCCGTGGTCCTCATCGGAGAATCCGTCTTCAGAATTCATTCTACAGCATGTGGGTTTCTTCTTTTCTTTTTTTTTTTTTGGGAATTTATAACGGGACGAAGCCCCTTTTTTTGGCAATGGTCACTGCGCTCGCTGCCACTTCCACATTTGATGAAGTAGTTCGATTTGTGGTTATTCCGGGGAAATGGCAACAAAACGATGACAGCAACAAGGAAAAGGGAATATTAAACACGTTCTATGGGATGAAATAATGTGTGTTTTTAGTATTTCTACTGAAGACTGACACTTGAGGCTTGGTAAAATAATTACCAGTTGCTGTGACAGTATTTGCCAGACTCGCTGAAAATGAATTTAAAGAGAAATATTGAAAAGAAAAAATTAAGAAAAAATTATAATGCTAAGATAAGAATACCTGAGTTTTTTTAGTTGGATTAAAAACCTGGAAAACTTGACAAAGCTTGTTTAGGTATTTTTTATATTTATTTTTTTTTTACTGGGACAGACTTACTGGCATTAAATAAATGTCAAATATTTAAAAGGAAAAGATTGACAAAGCTTGCTCAGGTATTCTTTTTTTCACTTGGTCTACTTCTTCAAATCTTCAATCAAATTAAAATTATTCTTTTGCAAACCTTAAAGGCTTTAAATTTTATTTAAAAATACAAATTTACAAAGCTCGTTTATCAGGTAATTTCTTTTGATTTTGTTATCGATTTTTACTTTTTGAAAAACCATTTTTTACAGGATTTCTTTAAATGAAAATTATAGAAATTAGAAATAATAATAAAGTTTTTAAATGGTTTTTTGTAAATGTTTGTAAATTAATCCCCTCCGTTTGCTGTTATAGATAAAAATCGATTTTGATTGAAAATCCTTTCTAAATCACTTTAATATGGAGATGGCAGGGTCGCCTCCTTGCAATCCCACCACCCCTTCTCATTGCCCTCTTGCACGTAGCTCAGCAGGACATGCCGTCGTTGCTGGCAATATTGTGATAGTTCGATAACGTTTTTCTTGATATCGTATATATTCTCCGCTGTGATCTCCTGCTGCAAACACTCGGAGATCCTGTCCGTGGCCGTCTCCAAGTCCTTTTGGTTGTATTCAAAAATCTCCTTCTGGTTGTTGTTCTTCAGATAAAAGGCAAACACATAGCTGTACATCAGGATAGAGCGACACTGGCACATGGCATCGATGGCATCGCGCAAAAATTGGACCTCAATCCAGCGAATCCCCAACTCCTTGTCATTTATTTTGGCCTGAATTTCGGCATACAACTTGCGCTCCTTCTTCATGCTTTCCATGTGACTGATGTAGCAATCCTTATAGTACTGGACTCTGACTCTGGTGTCGCTAGAGTTCTCCTGTTCCAGACGCGCCCTCCTGTCCGCCGCCTCCGCGAAGAGACGGCAACGGAACCAGTCCAAACTATGCCACCTCCAAGGCTGCAAGCAGAGCCAACAGAATTGGTACAAGCAGGAGAGATTCCTGCATACCATGTGCTCACATCCTCCGATCTTCTGGATCGACACCTGACACTGGGGGCACTTCTTTGTATTATGATAGATCCAGTTGGCAGTCTCCGGATCCTCGATTATGCTTAGCCAGTTTTTCAGCAAATTGCAGGCTACGGGCTCGTGCCAATTCTCGCCACAGCTAAAGCAAAACTGATGGCCGCACTTGCACTCCACGGCCTTGGGTCCCATGTAGTTGGCCTCGATGACATAGGAACAGTTGGGAGCGGGACACCAACGCATCAGCGTGTTGCACTTCACGAAGGTGTTGGCCGTCAGCTGTTTATAACGCTCCACCACTTTTGAGTCATCGACGAGCGCCAGGTAGGTGGCATAGTCCACGAGGATATTGCAATTGGCAGCCGGACAGGTGATCGTGTGGGTCAGGCCCTCGCTGCAGGTCTTATTGACCAAGTACTGCTTCCAACATTCCACGCAGTAGTTGTGGCTGCAGCCCAAACCAAAGTGTTCCAGGTCGGAACAGAAGCATATTTCGCAAGCTATTTTATCGAGGGATGGGTTATAGGCTTCCGGAGGACTTGGAATATCTATCTCGAAGGGATTTAGAACTTGGGCCCGCTGGAAAAACTCATGCGGAGTGCTCTCGAAGTAATTCTCCAACAGCCGCTCCTTGTCCCAATTGAAGTGATTCAAAATGGTCCGGGCGACCGGCGGCGATAAATTCAAGACATTGTTCACCTCATCGATGATGTCCCGCTGATGCTGCACTATCTGATACACGGAGAGAACCTTGTAGACAAAGTCATCCAGCTCTACATGCTGGCAAGGTGTCTCCGGGGAAACGAAGTCGGTGTCCTCTTCGCTGTCCCAGTTTCCGCCAATCGGCTGCGAGGGGCTTTCGTGGCCAATAAAGCTAGGAGAAGCTTCGGTCTTGTCATGGGAACTCATTCTACTGTAGGTATTTTTTATTTTGGAATTCAATTTCAAATACAAATAATTAATTGCTGACCTTGATGGTGAAAACTGCTTTTTATTAATGGGATATTAAAGTGTTTAAATGTGTTTAAACTTTAATTAACTCCAGATTTGCATTGTTTGAAAGACTCCACGTGATTTCATAAAAATTATGACGAACTTTAAGATTCTCAGGTTTATCGAATAGAAATGGCAGCGTTCAACCGATAGATATATCGATTATTCTGTATTTTTAGATGACTTGCGGCATTTTGCAACACTATTATTTTTTGTCCCCGTGTGAAACATGTGGTATTTTTGGCAGATGTGTATTTTCTGTTCCCACAGAGCTCCATCTACTACATCCACAATCCGATAAACGTTAATCAAAAAGCTGTGGATTTTCCAGATAAAAAGATACTTTAAGTTTATCAACTAGTTTGGCTGTTCAACAACAGAAATACAGTAAAATGTGTCCGATTTTGTTGTCATAAATTTACCATTAAAGGATTTTCATGTTGCTCATTTATAACCAGATTTATCAGATTACTTTCATGATTTTTAGAGTTTTAAAGACGGTCTTTTAAATGAAAATGCATTGCTATTTCGGCAAAAACCTGTTATGAAAATCTATATATCAATAATTTCATATTATGTTATCCATCTCAACTGTTCTATTAGCCAAGTTTTTGTGCTATTAATGAAATCAAAAAAAGTAGTAGTATTTTAAAATAATTTACCAAGCTTTTAGCATTTTAGTTGCTATGCAGAATTCTGATTCGTGCATTTTTTAGTGGAGAGACCATCGAAATGCATTTGGACGCACTCTGTACATGCCCACTAAAAGCTTTTTGGGATATGTGCATTCATACATATGTACATAGTATGCACATATGTACATAAATATACATAAATACATACATATGTGTATTCCATAACCCTTTCGTGGCATAAAACAGAACAAAGCAATGTCTCAAGTGGCAAGGGTAAGGCACGTTAAATAAAAATCCAGGAATAAAGCATACACAACACAGGCGATATATACATGCGAAATGAAAGTGAACGAGCGCACAAGGATAATGGCGATGGAAATGGAGTAAGGGTAATGAGTGTGCATAATGCAGAGATGCAGATGCAAGGATCCCGGTCCAGGATCCGAGAAGCAGCCCAATCCAAGCCCATCTCTGCAGCGTGTGCACACTCATTGAACAAACGGACTCAATCTGCCATGGCCCGCCATGGGATGCAGTTGGGCATGTGTGTACACTGGGAATAAATTTGTTTTCTTGTAGATTTTAATCTGAAAAAAAAATAAATTAATTAAAAAATGATATTTAATATTATTATTTTACAAAATAAATTTTATAAAAAAGAAAATATCCTTATGGAGATTGTATTCTTGAAATCATTTTTTTTTTACATTTTGTTATTTTTTAAAAATTTTATTTATTTATAAAAAAATTATACATATACCAACAAAATCATATACTTATTTAATTATTATTTAAACTTTTTTTTTATAATTTTTAAAAAATTTATTTAATATTAAAAATGATTTTTCTACGCGAAAATTGAACAGAAAGTAATTTTTTCCCTACTGATGTATGTGTAATTTTAGAGAAGGAACTCACATCATGCCCCTGAAGCTGCCTTTGGATTGCTTTCATTTTTGTTCCTTCTCTCCGATTTTTTTTTTCTTCCATTTTTTATATTTAAAACAAAAGCCGCACAACAACCCGCCAAAAGCAGAAGCGAAAAAAAAGCTTGGAACAAATCATTACAAATAAAAATGCAAAGTCGCCAAAACAGGAGCAGCAGCAGCCACAAAATCCCTTTCATCCACTTTGCCCTAGGTGGGAGTGGGGAGAATTTTCTGGTGAAATTTTCCCACTTCTCTCAGTCCAGCCTCCTTTCAAGTCAGCCAAATTATAAGAAATCCTTTCGTGCGCGTGAATGCTTTGGTGGAAAATGCGGAAAAGGAAATAATTTGACCAGCTGCAAATGGTAGAAAAGGAGGGTCGAGCCAGCGGCTTTCTAGGCGGGGCCTGTGTGTCATATGTGGAAAATTGCAAGAATTTCTCCTGGCCATGCAAATTGGGCACAGCCAAAGCGAAATGCCAAATGCAATGGCCCAAAGATGCGCCACTTGTTGGCCACAACGACTGCTGGCGAGTCTTTATCATTGCCAATCGCCCAGACCCCTGGCCGAGGACGAGGTTTAGAGAGAGGGAGGGTATAGAGAGAAATGGCCAGCTCGGCTCCGTTGATGGTCAGCAGAGATGGCCCTGTGACGTGACCACGATGACGATGATGATGATGCCAAATGGCTGATAGGCCAAGCCAAAAGACCCGTCTAGGCTAAATTCGCATTTTTTTCTGCGCCTACTTTAAGCGGTTGCACTGGGAAAAGTCAATGTTTGAAAAATAAATAACAGAATATTTTTGGAAAATCAAAAAAATATACAATTATAAATATTATTTTAGATGCTTTAAATAATTTTAAATATTTTTCTTGCTGTGCCTTTTGATATTCCTACAACTATTTGCGTTGAAAAATTTTCTTGGGAAAAAAATTCGCACATCTAGGGTAAAGGGGATCTTGCCGCACTTTCCCCCTTGTCATTGGCCAAAAAGGATGTTCGGTTGGAAATTCATGTAAATTAGCTAGGTAATTACAAGCTTTATATCAGCGGCCAACGGATGTATGCTGATCGCGGCGATAAATGCGTTTGCCCGCTTCTCGCATTATAATTACGCTCTTGTGTTTTCATTGTTTTTTGTTGTATCTTTTTGTATTGTGTAGAGTCGATTTGAAAAGCAAAAATTAGCTGGAAACCAACGAGCATGAAGTAGCAGCAGCACTTTACTCTGTGTGTTTGGAAGAAAATCAACGCTCGGAACTAATTTGATTTTGATGCGACTCCGGGCTTGGAGGAGAAATGATATAGAAGAATGCTGCGCGTATAGTATATTTATTTTATTCCGAATAAAGCTGGGCTTCTCCTCGCCTCATAATCAAGTCGCCGGCCAGGCATGAGTTATTACATTAACGGTCGGCATGGACAGCTGGATTTATGTATGTTTTCTCTGCGCCATTGATCGACCTTGACTAGCAGCAGTCAGCCACCTAACAGTAGCTCTCTTCGTATATAATTAAAACGAAAATTAATTTCAAGTTTCGAGTATGTCAGAGATTTATGTGGATTTCGTTTTGGTCTCGAGACTTTAGATTCTTTTTGAATGTGAACCCCGGTGATCATTCATCAAGTGGCTTGGCGATAAATGGGTTAGGGGAACGATCATTCGTCATAGTATCATGGCGTAGATGGATTAAAGGAAGTTAACGGGGCTTAAAGATATATAATTTTGATTTTTTTTCTGTATTAAATTATACAAATATTTTTATTTATAATTTATGAGAACAATATAACTTATGAAAAAGTCTGAACAGTACTTTTCCTTGTAAAAAACAGTACACTTAAAATTCCCAAGTACGAATTCATGCGCACACTGGTATGGTAAAAGCGAATTAGTACCGATAAAGATATATTTCTTTGAGTTTATTTATTTTTTTAATATGTTTTTATCCTACAATTTTGCAAATAATATTTCCCTGTGTACCCCGAATTTCTTTTTTTTAATATCTCTAACCCTTTTTTCTTGCAATTCGCCTTTAGGAGCTGTCATTGCACTTCTCTTTCATCTCGTCGTCAAAGAAAAATCATTGCCAAAAAAATCGCTTTGAAACGATTGTATTCCGTTGCAACCCCAGGGCACATATCCTTATCAACCCGCAATTCTGTATTTTTTTTTTTTTTTTCTTTGCCAAATACTTCCAATCAAAACTGTTCTGTGGGGGTGAGGAAAAAAGAATTGAAAAAAAAAATGGGCGAAAAGAAAAATAACCATGTGACAGGCGAACAAAAACTTGAGTGCGAAGAAAAGTGAAAGTGCTCCCCCTTTAGAGACACATTCAACCCCCGAAAAAAAAGAACACAGAACTGGGTAAAGGAAAAACTTTTCCACCACATGTGTGTATGAGTGGAGCAGCTATCTCTTTCCATCGTTTGGCGGCTTTTTGCCTTTGAAATTGAAGCATTTCCGCCATTTTTGCAGAGGTGGGAATGGTTGCCTTTTGGAAAAAGGCTAAGAAAGTGCGTTAAGAGTAGGAAAACTGTGAAAACTACTCCACTTCAAAGTGGCAGTTTAGTAACTTGCAAGAAGGCAAATCACTGAAGGCTCAGACTTCAAAGCGGGTTTTGCATTTCGTCCGCCAATATTCTCGCGCTTTTGTGGCTTCCTTTGGGTTTTTTTTAACCTCTTCTTCCTCTTCTTATTTTGTTAACCCTCAAACCCACCTCGATATGTAGCCGAGAGAGCATTGACTTTGGGTCGAAAAACTTTTTGAGGGGTCTGGGAATATGATTCACACACACATGGGCCAGTGAAAGTCGTCCTTTGGAATTTCGCGTGTTCAGTTGACATTTAGTGGACTTGACGGGTTCACACTCGTCTAAGCGAGGGGCGTTGCTGCCTTTTTATTATTTTTTAAGGGGTACTAACGGGTTGATTTCGTGTCATTTTGTGGTAATTATAATTATATAGGGTTAGAATTTAGATGTAAAAAATTATAGAATAGGTAAAAGTATTTATTATTAATTTTTTAAAATAAATTTAAGATAAAAAAATTAATTAAATTAAAGGAGTTTTAAATTAGTACTTCATATTTTCTAGCTCTCATAATAATTTAAATTTAAATTTCTTTACTAAGCCCTCTTCGCTTCATTACTTTTCGAAGACCTTCCCACTATTTCCCATAATTTTGTTTATATTTTCTTGCCGGCCTTTAATTGTTTGCCTCGTTTCCTTTTTGCTTTCTTCTCTCAGTAGGTTTTATTTTTTCCCCATTTTTTGTTTGTTTGGACCGCGGACTGTCTGGCACGTCTTGGTAATATTTTGGTGTGTGTGTTTTCTAATGCATGTCACGTGACAAAATTGTATAATTTCGAAAACGGGCAGCGGGCCGCACGTCGCGTCGCCCATTGCCATTGTGACATTTCCGGTTAATTTGGCGCCAGCTCAGCGGGTTCCAAGTCCCATTTACCCCCAGCCTGCCTGGTTTTTGGGGCCCGGCCACATCTACCGCATTTTTGACACTTGGCCAAGCTAAAAATCACAGCACAGCACAGGAAACATTTCCTTTCCCTTTTTACTGGCCAAAATCGCAATTACCTTTCCCTCTCTGGTTAAAGTTAACGTTAACGTAATCGTAACTTACTTTTCCTTTCATTTTGCGGCAACCGCGACGCGCCGCTTGGACGGTCGGACGGACAGCGCAAAGATCAATGCCAGTTGGAGTCAGAAATTAGTAAGTGCAACTATAAGGCGAACTAAAACCAGGGCGCCCACTCACTATCACCACAGTCTCACACCCCCTCTCTCTCACTCAGTCAGCCAGAGCCTCTGACTCCGCTTTGGAGCAGCAGTGGCAGCAGCAGCAGCTATGCCATGAGTAACTGACATTAATTCAAATTGTTAATTCATGCCTGTCACGCTTTGGTACAGCGGTGTCCCCACAATATTTCCTAGCCCAGCTCTAAGGCACTAAAAGAAATTAGGATAGGATCTTCCTGGATTTCTAAAATATTTTTTGGGATAATTAGAATGATTTAAATGTGATTTTTTTTTTTATTATTATGTGATATATATTATATAGTTTTTAAGAAAAAGTTAACAGGATCGTTTTAATTATAAGGGAATCAAATTAAAGATAAAACCAACTCAATATCAATGGGAAAATACCACGATCACATAGAATATATTACGACATTTTTCAATTTACAAAACTATAGCTTTTACATGAGTTGAAAATATTCAGATTACCAATATATCGATTTGTTCTTAAATAAATAGATTGAAATCAAAAGTTCAAATAATCTAATATATATATGTATATTCATCATATATATGTATGTGTATTCTTTAAATTTAATATATCGATAAATTATCGATATATTAATTAAATTTACATTTGAAGTGTCGATTTTATCGATAAATATCATTAACATTTTATTAAACTTATTTGTTTCCCTTTTTGAATACTGAAATCCGATATATTGAATATTGATATATGGAATATTGGTTTATCGCACAACATATCTATCGTAAAATATAGATTTGTATAACTTCGTACTATATCGATACGGTATCGATAGATTAATCGTTTTAGCTATTTCTCGCATGTAAGTGGGTCTGATCTAGGGAGTCTTTCTTATTTTCTTAGAATGCAAATAATATTTATTTAAATATAATAAATTTTTGCTATCCCATTTTGATTTTTCTAGTTCTATATCAAATCGATAACTATTCTAACCCCCTTTTTTCTCTATCTGCACCATTCGAGTCTCTGTGTGGTGATTGTGTTGACGTCTACTTGGCTGGTTGTTGTTATTGCTGCTAATCCAGATCAGTGACCAGTTCCACTTAGTAAATACAATGCAATACAGTGGGTGCTCCACCACCGGCAATACAAAATACCACCAAAGCTCCCAGGCCAGCCCAGTCAGCCCCTTTCGCCCTTTCGTCTGCTAAGACGTTAATTGAATTATGCGACTTCAACTTAATTACAAACGTGGTCCTCTCAATCACACCCTTTCCCTTTCCCTTACCAATTTCATTCTCGTTGGGAAATTAAACCCAATCATTGAAAGTTTCTGTCTGGTTTCTTTATTTATTTATCTGTTTTTTTGTTCAATTTGTGTGTGTGTTTTGTTTTTATTATTTTATGCAGTACGTTCTTGAGTACAAAATGAAAGTTGTTTTTAGAAGTTGTTTCTGGTTTATGGTTCTGATTTAGCTGTGATCTCTGTGCCTGGGCTCTTGGCTTGGTATTTTGGCCAACTGACGTCATAGCCAAGTCGAAGCACTTATTGGTAAACCATTTTTTGTACGTATTCACTTATTTATTTGCTGTATATGCAGGCCATGCAATTTATATTTATATGCAAGGCCCGACTTGTCTCTCTCTCCGTGTCGTACTGTATATATGTTTTTTCTTTAGCATTTTTTATTAAACATTTTTTTTAATAACATTTTCAAATGCCATGGCATTTATTACCATACTTTGCCATTTTTTTTTTGCCTCTCTTTTATAACTCTATAAAGCGCAATCAGAAATATTTATATAGCAGGCGGCAAGGCAGCAACAAAAAAAAAAAAAAAAAACACGTTAACTATGCCATTGCTTAGATACTTAGATACAGGCACTTATTAAGTCGTAACAATGGCAACAACTCAATTGTGAATGAAACTGATACAGTTGTAATGGCGGCGACAAAAGGTGTGGAATTCAGTCACTGAATGTGTGACTTGAGTCCCGAATTTTTACATTTTATTTTAGGATTTGGGAAGGAAATAAAAATATATATTTAAAGTTTAAAGGCTGATATTTTTATATAAATATTTATTAATATTCTTTAAATATTTTTTTTTTAATTATATAAAAGATGAGTACTTTTTTTTTAAATTTTTTTTTAGGCTTTCATCCTTTATTTGTCTGCAATTAAATAATTTAAATTAAATTAAGTAATTAAAAATATCTTTAATGTTTAATTCCTGATATTTTTATTAAAATATTTGCTATTAACCTTTAAATATTTTCTTAAATTATATTAAATTAGCTTAAGGTTTTTTTTACCACCTTTTCCATGCTTTAACATTTGAAATTTAATTTTAAACACTTTTCCTTTGGGTATTATAATATAGAAATACTTAATGTTAATATTTAACTATTTTTTTAATTATATAAAATTAGATAAAGATTTTTTTCTAATTTTTTTTCCCTGCTTAAACATTTAAAATTTATTTTGAAACCCATTTCCCTTGGGGCTTTCATCCTTTTCCTTGTCTGCAATTAAATTCACATGCATATCCTTTAATTTTTATTGCATTTTATTCACGGATTTCCTTGCACCACTTGAGCGTAATTATTATGCAATATCCCCACACAAGTCCTTTGTTTCAACCCCTTTGGCTAATTAGCAACGAACATCATTTGCACGAACACAACGGCGAAAAAAAAATGCAATCAATGAAGAAAATGCATGAACACTTGAGTCCAGGGAAGAAAAAACCCTTGAACAAATAAATGCAACTGGGGGGCTAAATGAAGTGTAGGCTCAAGTAAAATGAAAATAAAAATTGCAAAAAAAAATTGCAAGTTAAAAAAACTCCGCAGAGATGAGAGAAGGAAAACCAACAAAAAGGATAACTCGTGATGGGGCTGCAGGAATCTGAGGTGCACTTGAAAATGGAATTTATGCTTCATGCATGATACATCATCATCATCGTCAACACTCCACACCACCGGCATTTTGGTAATGGAATCGTACGCACAGATTCCAACTTGAGGACATTACACTGGGGGAAAAACTAGCAAAAGGATCTTATAAAATATATAAAATTAAAGAAAAATTATGAAAGGTGTGCTGATAAATATGGAAAGATTTTTAAATTGTTTTCTTTACTTGCTAAATTTTGAAGTTAACAAGTTGTATGAATAACCTTAAACCCACTATTTTTTATTATTATTATTACTCTATATTCAATCATAATTCGATTTTAAATATTTTTGTTTAATTTTATAGATTTTATCTAACTTTCTCATTATTATTTTGTATTTATTCTCTATTTATTCAAGAGTTTTTATAATTAAAAATAAATTCTTTAGATTTGATTTACAAGTTTCTTTTAAAAATATTTATTTAAATACCATAAAAATGTAATTATTTTTTAAATGACTCATTTTCAATATTATTTATCTATTAATCCCCAGGAGTCTTAAAATAACTAAAAAAAATTATAAAAATAGTTATTTTAGATTTTAGATGTTATCCACAGAAAATATTAGATACTTTTAATACAAATTAAATAATTTTAATGACTCCTCAATATTCTTCATCTTAAAACCCTTAAAAGTCTTGGAAAAGCCCTATAAAAATTCTAAAAATAATTATAATTCCAAGTGTAAAGCACCAGAACAGCATAGAAACTCCATCCTTATTGTGCTCGTCATTGTCGTTTGCCGTTGTCCTCTCTGCCGGCTGATGATTGTCGTGATATATCCTATACCATATATGCTATATATATGCTCCAGCTATCCCATGGCCAGGATGATGGCGGCAACGATGCCTGATGATGGCTGACTGAGGGGCCATAAGTGTTGCTACGTGCTCAAAAGCGTTTCATATTAATACTACGTCAGACAGGAGACCAGCAGGAGCAGGGATATCCATATGTACATGTATATGTGTGTATGTATATTCCATGTTCTATGGCGGCTGTGTAAGCAATCAAGTCATGTGATCCCTCTATTTGAGCGAGAGGGTAGAAAGTGACTTCACTGCACATCCTCGGCTCTCATACCAACATAGAGATCCAGCAGCCACCACCCGCAATCCTGTCAACGCCAGGACATCATCATCTTGGCCATGCATTCATTGCATATTCATATGCTCGGCAAGTTTGTTGACTTTTCATTTTGTTTGGCTGCTGGAATTGTTTACTTTTAGCGCTTGGCGTGCTCAAAACAAAACGCCTTTCCTCGCAGTCCGCAGTCGTCGTCGTCGTCGTCGTCGGCATCCACGGCGTATGAATAATTTAGTGAGTCATTAAAAGTCAGCTGCAAACGTCATCGCATCTCAGTCGCAGTCACAGTCGCCTTGTTATGACACTTTTCACTTTTCGCCAGCTTTACAGCATCTGACTTGCCTTTCCCCTTTATGTGTTTTTTTTTTTGCTTTTAAATACTTTTAAATATTTTTACTAATTGCTATTGGCTTTTTATAGTGTTGGCCAAGCCGTATATTTAATTATTCGCAGATTAAACGAACGCCTACGTAAAATAATTAATCGGCTTTTTAAGAGATTCGTAAATCACAATTAAATAAATACTAACAGTGCAATTTGTAATAAAAAGATTGTTAGAAAATTATTTTTACGAAAGTAAATTAATAAAAATTAGAAAACAAACCTAATAAAGTTTATAAAAAATTTATAAGCTAGAAAAATATTTAAAAAATCTTGTTTTTCTTACAATTTATATAAAAAATAAGCGGATAAAATATTCTTAAATAATTATGAACTTAATTATTAAATATTTGTTATGCTAAATATTATAAAAATATTATTTATAATTTTTAATTTTAATAACCCATACAAAATTTATAAGAAATAAATTATTTTGAACGAAAAGGCAGTCTCCTTATTTGTTTAAATTTATTAACAAATACAATAAAAGGAGAAGTTATAACTCAAATCTTTAGAAAATGTATTACTTAATAAATACTGGGATTTGGCAAGCATATTTAAGCAGAAGATTAATTTGAGAATTATTCTTTAATAATAAATTTATGCATAGATGCAAACGGGATACATTAATCTTTAGGAGACACTCTCCTTATACAAATTTGTATGAAATCATTGGTGAAGTCACTCAAAATGCAGTGACAACTTTGAATTATAAATATAAAATATAAATATTTTTAATAGAAGCTCTAATTATTTTTAATATAATTATATATATATATTTTAGAAGCTCAAGCAACTATATAATTTTATCACCATTAAGAACTATTTCTATATTTATTGTAGAATATCTTATGATCTATATAAACAATTTTAAATAGGAAGTATTTAAATATATATTTTTTTAGGGAATCTCAATTAATATTTATAAATTTCTATTTATAAATTAATATATATTTATATATTAAGTTCAAATTTTAAGAAAATGTTTTTTTTTTCTATTAAGTTCCTTATATTATGTATCATATATTTATTAAGAATATTTTAAATACTAGAATTTTATTAATTATAGTTATACAATAATTTTACCAATTTTATTGACACATTTTCCTAATCTTTTCGATTTAAATAAAACCATAAATCGGTTCCTTTTAAGTTCTAAACCCTAAGCAAATCTTCGTGTGAGTTTTGCCCAAAAGCCGCAAGGCAGAAGGGCCTGCCAGTTTACATTTTCGGAGGCTATCAAAGTCCCTCACCTGTCCGCCCTTTTGAACCCACTCCCTCTTAGGGTTACCTAAGTCGGCACAAATTGCTGTTTTAGCCAGACGATGACTATGACTATGACTACGTGTTGAGGATGATGATGATGATGATGAGTACAAGGCAAGGTGTTGCTTTTGTTAGAAAATTTCATTATTTTGGCTTAAGCCTGAGACACACACACACCACACACTTGGGGGCTGGCATATTTATGTGCCAGGTACCCACACACATGCCATTTATAGCCAGGGATTAAAAGTCAAATCCTTTTGTTTAAGTGCCAAAATTAATTTTCATTTGACATGCAATGGGCCAGAGAAAAACATGTTTTCCGTCTGGGCTTGGCCAAGTCAAGTCATGTGGCTGTAGGCCCCATCTTGGGTGGAGTACTTACTTATTTCTTTATTTTTTTTTCGGCAGACGATGGCATATCTCGTCGCTTTAAAAATGCATTTACCAAAGGCCCCTCTAAAAAAAATTAAATGCAAAAATGCCAACGCCGCCAATCTATTGATTGCACTTAATTGAGTTGGCCATAAACGGTCGTCCAAATATAATCAAATACCAATTTAAATTAACTCAACAGCAATTTAAGCTGGCAACAAAAATTTCAAACTAACCGACAGCATCAACAACAACGGCTAAACGCAAAAAAAATTAAATTAGTGCAAAAATGTAAACATGTTGTTGAATAGAGGAGGGGTGTCCGGCTGTAGAGGATTCGGATTTGGCTTTGGAGGAGGACGAGGCGACGGCGGCGGCGGCCCGCGGACATGTAAATGACGCCCGGCACCAGCCTCAAACATGTTAACCGCATGTAAACTGGGTCCAAATCAGAGGGGAGGCAGCAGCAGAGGAGAAGGAGGAGTAGTTCCGAAGACTGGGAGTGACCATGGTGCGGAATTGAGCGTAGGCATTTTAACGATCAACCGAATCCGAATCTAGCCAATTTGCCAATGCCTCCAAACGGATTATTTGCCAAGAAGCTCAATTGCAGGCGGCGGCAGGAAAAAAACGATTTGGAAAATTTTTAAATTGCCTCCAGGAAAATACAGCAGAGAGTTAGTTATAATTTAGTGATTAATAAAGATCAGTGTCTATAAAGATGAGTAATTTATGAAGGGAAAGTTATACAAATAAGGACATTAAAAAGCTTGTGTGTCTGTCTGACTCCCCTTCTGTCAATCTTTACACCCTAAGACCTTAGAAAATTCAACTCTTCTCCCATTTTATAACAGTATTAAAAAATTTTATTTTTTCAAATATTAGTCCCCAAACACACCCCCCATCAAATTTCATACCTTTTTAAGCCCAACTCGAACCCGTTTTTAATTTTTTGTTTATACCCAAAGCTTACACACTCGATCGATTCTCCCCTCACATGCGAGATGAGCTGTGTGTGCGGAGTGGAGTGGAGTGGCGGCGGCGGAGCCGAGGAAATTGAGGTTGAGGCCATGTCAGAATTTTTGCGGTCAGGCTCCAAAGTGCGCCTCACTCCTCTCCTCTCCTCTGGAAAAGTATCGCATTTCAATTGGAACATTGTTGCTGCTGTTAGTTCCATGGAATTATGATATTTTCTGTGAAATTTAAAACGATTTTAATTGGCGCCTACTCTCCAGCCGCCGCTTGACCTCCGCCCACTCTACCAAAGTCCAGAACATGCCCCGTAATTCGATGCTAAAATGAAATTTGAAATTTTATACAAATATGTTGTTTTGCCCTTTGAATTAAAATTCCGTTCAATTTGGTTTTATTTTTATATATTTTTTTAAGAAATTTTGTTTTGACTTTTAATTTTACAGTGGGGAAATCAAAAAGATAACTTAAAAATAACAAAGTGTAATTTATAAATATTTTAGAAATATTTAGAGTACATTTAGAAATTCATAATTATTAAAGGAATATTTTTAAATTTTTTAAGTGAAGTAAATTTATTATTTAACACATTTAGCAATATTTTTTTAGTTATTCAAATATTTCCCCCAAACCCTTAAAAGGATTCTCCCAACCGATACCCCACTGTATTTTTTATTTATAATATTTTTTCTTGTTACCGCTAGACGCTGCCGCCTTAAAAAAAAACAGAAATTGGTAGAACGAGACAAGCCGCAAGTAGCGCCTAAAAACTTGGCAGACAGGAAGCCAAAGTTTTTTGTTACCTGTTTTGTTGTTGTTGACTGACTTCTTCTGATATGCGCCAGGGAGACTAACGGCAAAGCATATTTCTGTTTACCCTTCGAACTGCCTGGATTAGCCCCGTGCCCACTCGGGGGGATCCACCGCTGCACTCTTATCGCCTCAAATTAATCAGCTTAATCCGTCGAAAACTTGGCTAGTTGGAAGTTGAGTGTTGGGGGCACCCCCAGACCGCCAAGATTTCGGCTAACCAGAGATAAGCACAGTTCTTGTATGTGCAACATGCAACGTTAACATGTTACCTACCTGTTCAGGTAATCACTGTTCTTTCGGGAGTGGGAGTTGGGAGTTGGCCAGGTGGTGGGGTTCTCTCCTCTGTGTTCTGTGAACTGCTCCCGGCTGGCGTGTTTCAGTCTCTGGATTAATGCTCACTGCCGGAGGGTGTAATGCATATAATCTAATAAGCAGCAGGTGAACTCTGTGGCCTGGAAGGGGGGGAAAGGGTAGGCCAGGTGGTTGGATGGATGGATAGATGGCTGTAATGGCAGTTGGACTAACATTAAGGTTGCATTAGAAGGCTGCATAAATAACCAGGTAAACAGCGGAGACTAATGCCATAAGTTGTTGGGGGAGTGAGTTACTAATTTAGCCAGGCTAAAATCAACAAAAGTTTCTACGTATCTTGATGGTTCTTCTGCGGTTAATCAAATGAGAGAGAGTATGTGGAAAGTTAATTTTAAAATTAGTTTGAAATAAGTTGCAGCACTTCGTTTATTACGAAATTGAGTAATGTTGAGGTTTTTAGCTAGAAAGAATGTAATATATTATATTTAAATAATGTAAAGTTATTTTCTAAAATTATTATAACTAAGAGAATTAACTGCTGACCTGACTATACACTTTTCAAGCTTTCTAGAATTTTTATTACATATTTTCCTTCAATATTTCTCACTCTCCCTTGAACAAGCTTAGCAAAAACCCATTATTATTTTTTTTACAAACCAAAACACTCAATGATATGCTCTTGATTCCCTTCCATTGTTCACAGTTTTTTCATGTTTTTTGGGGTAACATTTTTGAGGCAAAAATCAATTTTCAGGCCAGCAGTGAGAGAGTGAGAGGTTTCCGCTCAAACATAAAATGCATTTTGCGTTTTTCGTCAAAAACCAATTGAACGAAATGGAAGTCAGCAGTCAGTTCAGTCCGTCTGTCGTCTGGCCGCTTCTCCCTGTCACTCCAAAACCCAGAAAAGCCACCCAGCTGACCATTAGGCTAACCAATCGTGCGGACAAACTCATCGGACTCATCCACATACATCCGAGAGAATCGGCGCGCTGTGAAACTACTCAGCATAATGGGCATTCAGACGACGCACCCCGGGCGAGCTGACAATAAACAAAACATTAAACTAATAGCGGAAGAGGGACAGTTTGCTATTATTATGTTCTATGCTTCTTTTTTTTTTAATATTTTAAACAAGAGTAACGGGGTGGCGGCAATGATGATGATTCCCTTTGGAGTGTGTGGTCAGCAGAGAGGAGGCTGTGTCCCATACCGGGCTCTAGCCCGTCAACAGCCGACAGCCGCCTCATCAATAGAGACAAAATAAATAATGCAAACGGCAATTTGAGCCTGCTCTCGGGTTCCATGGCAAAAGCCTGAGATAGAGACAGAGGCAGAGACACAGGCACAGGCAAAGCAAAAGCCACTGGACAACCAACGGGGCCCATGATGATGAGGAAGATCACAATCCCAATCCTGCTGGTGGCTGCGGACACAGAAGCAGGCAGCATGTGGTGCACAGGAAGAAAAGTTAGGCTATAATTTTATGGAAAATTAATTTGCTTGATAAGCAATCAATTTTAGAATCTTTGATTTATACTATCATCATTTATACTATCATCAAACATATCATCATATTGATATATCGAATTGTTAAACATCGAAAAATATCGAATTTAAAATTTTACAATTTTAAATCCCCAAAATTTCTCTATGTGCACTCTGCTGCCACATTTGCCTGCATCTTTGGAGTCAAAAGGAATGTGTTTCATGAATTTTAAATTGCATACGAAATTGCAAAAAGATTGATATCCAATCTCACGCAAGCTGCATGCAGCAGGTGGGCGGGGATCTATCTTTGTGTGTGCATGTGTGTGTGCCCCGAAAGGGGCGTGGTCAGAGGCAGGGAATGTGTATGGTGGTCAGGTGGTGGAACGTTGGGTAGATGGACACAAAACGAACGGAGGATGCGACATCGCGTCTGGACCAGACGACATTGCATTGATTGGTGCCGTTGGTTTGGCCGGCAATCGCCGCGGGCTATTTACTAGCCGGATCGGGTCTGGAATCAACTTGGCCCGGAAAATAAAGGAAAAAAAAGGAGATTATGATTTAAGGGAAGCGACTAAGGAATACCTGGTAGTCTTAGAATATCTTTTTCTGTTTTGTAAATGGGAGTTATTTGGCTTTAAATCTTAAAATCGATGAGGAATAAATTAAATTAAATTATTTCTAAAATATTTTAATTGTAATTGATCAAAAGTATATTTTAATAATATATTTTAATATAAAGGAAGTCCTTTAAAAATTATTTCAATATTAAATAAATGCTTTTTCGGCATATACGGCCTTTTCTAAAACTTAAAACTCCTCCACAACCTGGCTTATTATTTCTCAAAAATCTACTTTATTTTTTATATAATAAGAAAACAATAAACTATATTCCCCAAAATACCTCTTATTAAAAAAAAGAGAACACGGAGAATTTAAAATGTATGCCTTCCGTTTGCTCATTTCAAGCATCGGAAAATTGTGATTTGTGACTTAATGTATTTATATAAGTCAATGGCAGTTGGACAGGCGGTACAGGCCTCGGACAGAGTAGAAGAATCAGTGGAGTCTGGCAGAGACTGGACACTTGTACAAACTAATTTCATATGTAAGTGGTGTAAATATCATTTTCTGCATCAGGTGATGCCTGAATGCCGTTTGCTGCTGCTGCCATTGGCATTAATTTGTACAGATTTCTTGCCATTTTTCTTAGCTTGGCTCCTCTTCTCTTCTCGTTTTGAAAATTATTTTTCTTCTTTTTTTGTTTGAACATTTCAAATGGACAAATGCCAATATGTTGGCGTTGATGGCTGGCGTGTTTGAATGTGATGATTGTGGGAAAATTGCCAGGGTCTGGGGATGGGTTTAAAGATGGGTGCATCATTGGATGAGGTTTGCTGCTGCTGATGCTTGGGTGTGGATTCGAGTTGATTGAAGGTTTAGTCTTGGGCTGGGAGTGTAGAATATATGGAAGAATGGTAAATGGCAGGGGAATTTCAATTGTGGGTGGGTAAACGGAAAGGTTAATTGAATTTAAAAGAGGTAAGAATGAAGGTAAAGTGAAGGTTGATTTTCCAGACTCTTCTGAAAGTTAAAATGTATTAAATCCTACAGAAACCACCTTCAATATTTAAATAAAGATATAAATAATTGTTACTATATAATATTTCGAACTTGTAATTTATACAGCAAGCCAAACTGATGCTTTCTCAGAACAAGTCACACTCTCATATCATAAACTTTACTACGATAGAGCTATATATTACCCGATATTTAATACTTTGTCTTCATCAATCGGTTAATGAACATTTGCCAACTCACTGCAATCAATTTGCGGACGGACCGTTATATATAGACATTTTTTAGTGATTTATCTGGCAAAAGGCAAAAGCCAATCGCCAGCTCATCCAGAGTCTAGACTCAGACTCCTTTGGAGTACAGACTCCAGTCTCTACTCGGCTCATCTGCATAATTGTGGCCTGGCAGGCATTTCTAATTGATGTCCATAGTTGACCATGTCCAGAGCGCAAACAAAACGCAAATCAATCAGCTAACAACAAGCCAAGCTGGCCAACCGAGGCTACCTCCCAGCCAAAAGCAAACACTATCGCTAAAATTAATCGCGCCCCCCTTGAGCGCATGTGTGTAAGCCTACCATATTAATTATGTTTATAATTTGCACAACGGTTAACACGCTCTATTAATTCGCCGTTTTCAGTTTTGAGTCAACACTGGAAAGAAAAAAATTGAGTTTTTTTTTGGCTTTGAGAGTGAAGGCTTTCTTTTTAATTGAAGATTAAATAGCTTAGAATTGGGAAATTGGTAGTAATTTTCTAATTGAATTTTCATTCATCTTATATTTTGCTTATTTTTTAAAACCTTTTAAATCATTTTGAAAGGAATTTACAATCTAAAATCTCTATTTTCTTTAATAAATTTTAGAACTATAAGAACTAAATTCTTTTATAATTTCTCTTATAAACCTGTATATTTCCCCAGTGTATTACTTTATTTTGCTGTTGTTTTTTATAGTTTTTAGATGTCTTTTTTTTTTGTTATTGGCATCAGTTCTGGTTCCGTGTCCCGGCGATAAGCCTCAGCCACAATTTACACACTTTATTAACGTATTAACGCATCGATTGCGATATGGCGAGCGGCTCTTCGGAACGGATGTTTGAGGGAAAGTTTTTCCTCCTCCTGTAAGCGCTGCGGCGCACGCTCAACTGCACTTCGACTTCCTTTTGGCCAATTGCAAAGTAATTGCCTTGTAATTGCCAAGCTAACGGTGCTGCGATCGATGCAGATGGATCTTTTTTAAACATAAACATGCATATGAACCTACATTTATATAGATATACATATTTATTTTTTCTTTTTGGTTGGGGCGCCTTGTAATATACACATTTGTTTTATAATATATTGTAATCGTGATTAGGTATGCATTGCCTGCTAGATCTGCCGCGCCATAAATCGCACCCAAATCGGAATATCCACCTCCCACAGCCGTTTCTTCTTTGTATCTCAACATGCATAATTCATGGGAGATCAAGCTGTATCTATTTTTTTCGGATACTCTTTTTGGGGGGTATTGTAATTAAACTAGGGATCTACATATGTAGAGAGAAGAATCCAATAGATAAAAATATCAAAAATATCGTTAACTTTTAGATAGTGAATCGAAATTTTAAATACTGAATAAATAAATAAATATCAATCTTATCAAAAATGATTAGATTTATTTTATACAATTTAAGAGTAAATTTTCTGTTGATATTATTGTTTCGATTTATTCAAGAGGATATGGATATTCGAACATCTATATATCGCAATGTTAAGATATTGTTTTGTATATCGATTTATTCCTTAAAAATCGATAAATAATCGATTTATTGATTTTTTCTGATATACCTTTTGTCCGTTTTTAGTCATATACCATGTATTATAACTTCTCCCAAAAATATCTCACAAATTTTCTATTAAATCAAAGAGTATTTCTCCATCACCCAACCTCAAAAAGGTTTTTCCTTTTTGCAATCTGCAAAGCTTTGGCCACACAAAATGCTTGGCAAATATGTGGCGGCCTTCAGGCCATGGCAACAGCAGCAGCAACAGCAGCAGCAACAACTGGTGGCTACAAACACTCTTTTGTGGCAAGATCAAACCGCACAAAAACCGAACGGCAGCGGAATGGAAAACGTGGCAAGAACTATGCAAAAATTATGGCTCATAGTGCACTTTGAATATTGGCCAGAGGATGAACACCGTCCGTCCGTTCGTCCGTCCGTGCATTCCCCGCCTGAGCTCTCTTGGCCCTGCCATTTAGCCACACTAAAGAGGTTTCAATTACGAACACGGCTACTGCAAACGCCCCAAACGGAACGAAAAAAGGTGGCTGGAAGGGGGTTTGTACTATGTATGGGGGATATGCCAGAAAAAAAAAACAGATACCAAGGCCCCCAAAGCCAAAGCCAAAGCTGAGCCGAGCTGAGTTGGCCTAGCCAGCCGCACTGAAATTACAGTAATTCCCATCACTTAGAGCGCATATTAATGGCCATCGAACGGCGGATGGCGGACCGAGGCATTCAATCAGTTTTTCCCCCCGCAGTTCCCTTCACCGCCTTCTTTTTTGCATATGGGGCCCCCTGTGGCTGCTAAAGACTTAAAGTTCATCAACACTGGGCAGCTGGTGATCACTGGTAGAAAAAGGATGGAATTCTATAACTAAATTTGTGGAAATTAAATATTCTGTGGAGTTTGGAAAACAATTAGCTAGGAAATGTATTATAAGAAAGAAGTATAAATATTTTCTTAAGGATAGAAATCTTGGTTTTTATATATATTTAAGTGGGTTGTTTTGTAATACAAGAATTTTGTAAAACAGGAATGATTTCAGATGCATATCGAAAGGATAATATTAAGAAAACTATGATGTATAATTTCATATAGATAATATCGGTTTAGAAGCTTAACTTACATATCCTTATTTCTCTCAGTGCCCTGCTTAACTCCTTTAGCCTGGCTGACAAATGAGGAAGGGAATCTGTATACGGGATATCTATTGATCTCTAATTATGCCAGAAGAAAAAAACGCAATCGAATAAGAAACTGAGGCTGAAAAAAAAGAAGCAATTTTAATCAATGCCTCTAGAGCCGCTGCATGGCCAGCATTTTAGCATTTTAGCATGTTGACATGCCACGGCTGTCAACAGCTGACAGTTTCAGCCCGGCCACGATGCCGCACTCATTATGGCCCGATGACCAACTTGGGCAAACGGAATGAGAGCCCCAATCCGCGAATGCGACTCCGGACTGCAGTAAGTTGGCTTAGCTTTTGCCACAACCAACCAACCAGCAGCCGTAGTTTGCCAATTGCGATTCGACGGCGCTGTAAATTCCTAGAAAATGTGCGCATTTCATCATCATTTTGAGACATGTGCTCCATTTTGCGTTTGCCTTAACTGACTGACATAACTAAGTGAAGATGAATGCGCAAAGGCAGCAAACCAGCAGCCAGTAAAATCTGTCATAGTGATGAGAATATTACTATTTTATATATTTTCTGTAATTGAATGAGGGAATAATGAAATAAAATATAAAATTTTGAGAATTTTATTATTTTATAAATTATTTTAAAATAAATTTTATATATAATGTTGAAGTTATTCTTAAATTTGCAAAGGATTATGGATTTTGTGGATGATTTTTACACCAAAGATTACCCAGAAACTATAGTTTCTAATATTTCTAAAAGATAATATTTTTTAATAATATTCTTAAATTAAGAACAACACCTGTTTAACTTAATTTAAATTTAGATTTAGAAAATATTTATATAATTTTGGACTTAATCTAACAATTTTAAGGATATGTTTATTGATTTCAAGGGATTTTAACATTAAAGAATATCTAGAATACCGAAGCTCTAATGCGTTTTATGTTTCTAAAAAATACTCTTCTTCAACTCAATATTTTTGTAAATATTGATCGTTCTTTAGGAATTAAAAATAGCTTATTTACAGGATTTTAAAAACATCTTAGAACATTAAAATAAACCCCTTATAAATCTCTACAAAATCCCAGAACTCTCCAGAAAAGAACACCCTTTGAAAATCCCAGAACTCCCTCTAGAAAAAGGATAAACCATCAGCACTATCCACTGGCAACCTGCAACATGCAACTGGCAGCAGCAACGCATCAACAGATATCAATCATATTTGAGATGCAACAAGCGAGCTAAGAGCTAAAAGCTCGGGAGCACAGACTCCGACTCTGACTTTGTGCCAGGATGGGATCGGAACTGGTGGCCATGGCCGTGCCTCACTGTCTGGCCCGGTACGCTCCATAATTATATTATGTGGCATGAATTATTAGACCATATTGGAGCCGGGGCTCTAATGCGTTTCTCGGAAACGTCGCCGACAACGACGACGACGACTACGACGACGACGATGTCCGAGAGCAGCAGCCTGAAAATGATATTGCCTTAATGATGGTAATGACTGGCACTCTCTCCGCCCTCCCTCGCTCACTTGGCTTGGCCAACTCTTCCATCTGGGCAACCGTTTTGGTCCACATCCAAACCGTGTTGAGCCCAAAATTGGTCAATGTAACGTTAATTAAATCAAAGTCTGCTGCTGCTGCTGCTGCTTGCTGTTTGGCCCGAATGAAAGAGCCAAAGCCAAAACGCAGGCTGACAAATAGATACAAATGGTTATTGGCACGTACGTGTCGTTTGCCATTAGACACTCACTATGTCGATTCCTAAAATGTTTTAAAAGCCAAACCAAATCTTTGGCATTAGTGGGACACTGTGGGCGTGGCAAAGCCTTATTTAGGGTGGTATTATGTTTAGGTTTTATAGGGAATTTTTAAGGAGACAGCAAAGAGGGGGTTCTTTTGGGGTTGGAAAGGTGGGACTTATAGGAAAGTTTTTTTGTGAAATATTAAATTGAAATATTAAAAATCTTGAGCAAAATTCTATTATCTTTGACTTTCTTTTTCAAAATAATATCTTAGAAAATTCCAATATATATTTTTTTTTTCATTTTTGTGTTAATAAGTATTTCGGTTTTCGGTGTAAAACCTTGATTTCTCTGCTGTCTTTAACTTTACCTTTATAGCTAATAAAGGTGGGTAGTGCCCTACCCCTGCCCCACGCCCACGCCCAGGCCCCTGCCCCATCCCCATGCCCCCACCACTTCCACTTCCCCAACTATTTCCACTTCCATCGCCTTGCATAATTAGACGCGTGGTGTAATTATGCATTTACATACTACTCACAAAGCTGAGAGTGCGTGTGTGTGTAGGGGTTTATATGGGGGCCTTTTTTGTGGGCGTGGCCATTGAGGATGGTGTTGCGTATTTAGCTGTCGACGACTTCTAACTACGGCAAATAGCCCAGCCGATGCAATCAAAGACGCGTTGAGCGGTGAATGTTGCAAACTGTTGCAAACTCTGGCCAACTTGCAGCTCCAGAGTTCGCAACGCCAAATGGCCTTATAATTATAGTGCGGGGGGTGTTGCGAGTCCTATAATTATGGCCAGCGGTGTGAAGATATCAGAGAGAGAGGGGGTGAGTGCTGCAAGGTGCAGCAGGAGTCGTGTGGCAAATGGGAAAATAAGAGCTCAGGTTGCATCCTCGTTAGATGGAGGAGGTTGGATGGATGGAGGATGAGCCTGCAGCCGAATATAAGTGGTAAATACAGTTAGTTTTGGGGAGGATAATGCACTGTGGAATTAAATTGGTTTAGTTTGGGGGTACTAAAAGCATATAAAATTTATTTGGGCTTTAGGGGAATTAGTTATATTTAAATTTAAATTGTTTAGCGAGGTTTAGTTTCATGAAAAATAGATTAAGATTAAAAAAGTAAATCCATGAAAGCTGACAAAAATCTAGAAAATAAATGAGGCTATAAAGAATATCAGTTAATTATTTATAAATAAATTTAAAATTGTCCTTAAATGTATAAGAAGTTTTAAATAAATGTAATATAAATGCCTCTTTACAACTTTATTTTATTTATTTATATATTATTTATTTAATTATATTTTATTTATTTATTATTTTATATTTTATGTATTTACATTTTATTTATTTATAATTTTATTTATTTATATTTTATTTGTATATATTTTATTTATTTATATTTTTTGTATTTCTTTTTTATATTTATCTTTTATTTATATATTATTCCTACAGGAAATCCCGTTACTATTTTATTCAATTAGGAAGTATTTTAATTGCGCTTCTCCAAGCCCAGCTCAGCTCTGCCCCGTAAAGTTTTCAATAAATCTAGTGAAAAATATTTTTCAGGCTGCCAACATAAATCAAGCTCAGCCTGCATTTCCACCTGTCTATCTGTCCGGCCTTCCACCAGCCACCACCATCCATCCGCCTGCCTGTAGTATCTCTTTGGGTTCCCCTCTCTAAATCTCGGTGGCAAGGCAAATATTTATAAAATCCAACAATGCATTATCAGGCGGAAGTGCAATTATTCAACGTGCAACATTTTGCGGCAACTGATGTTGCTACTAGTGCTGCTGCTGAAGCATTGCAGTTGCTGCGTATGAAACCAGCAATTTCTAGCAGTAGCAACAGCAGTAAGCAGCAAACTTGGGCCAAAGGCTCTAATTAGTTTTTGCAATTTCCACGCGTTCCACCGCCTGTCGCTACTTAGTGTCAGAGCAACAGTTGACCCCCTTGGACAAGCCCCTTTCTGGCCATCGACTCTAGACAAATATGCAATTAGCAAATGGCAGTAGCAGTAGCAACTAGCTTCAGATTCAGCTCCAGTTCAAGCTGCCTTTGTTTTTAGCCCGGCTTTCCTTCCTCACTTAAAGTTTTGTTGTTGTTTTTTTTTATGTATCGATGGAAATGAAAATGATAGAAAGGCAAAAAGCAGCAGAGAATCCAGCATACTTGGGCCGCAATCAGGCCGCCACTTTGCCACTTTACTGATTTGGTATTTGGCATTCGAGCGAGCCATAGCCACTCTTTGATTGCCGGTTTACCAAAAGTGCCGGGCAAATATTTAGCCATATAATTTGTGGGGCGGTACACTGAACTTCCACTGCCCCGCCACAATCCAGGGAGTCAATGAACGAACAAGAAGCCCTGATATGCACTTGAAATTAATATTTAATTAAATGTAAATAAATAATTATGTAATAAATAATTAAGAAAATAAATAGGTAAAAAGAAAATAAATTCAACAAAATATAACAATAAGAATATAATATAAAATTTTAAGCATGAAGTCTACCCATGAATAATGTATGAATATTTTAAGAAAATCCTATACAAAATTATTATTTAGGATTAGTTTTTCAGGCCATTCGAAATATATAGAAATATTTATTTCAGGTCTAAATATTTTTTAAATAATTCTCAAACTTTTTAAGATCAACAGATCCTTACAGTTACCTCAATAAATAAATTCTTCAGCACTTTTTTTATTAAAGATAATTTCTTTCCTTAAAAAACAAAAGTTCTCCAAGGCACTCTCACATGTAATTCTCTTGAAAGAAATCTATATAGCATTCCCATACATATTTATTTGTTACGATTATTCTAACAATGATAACGGTTTTATTTCTCAGAGAATTTATTCGAAATATTCCGAATAATTATTCGTATATATTTTTTTTTTGAAGTGAAATCTCCCAAGCAAACTGCTCGAATGTTACTAACTGACAACAATGGCAGCTGAGGAGGAGGAGGAGGCAGCGAAGGTGCGTTTGCATTTCTAATGAACATGCTACGCACTTCCGCTCGCCACAATGAATGATGGGAAGCCCAGCCCAGCCCAGTCGCACTCGCAGTCCCATTTCCATACCCTGGTTATATTCCCGAACGGAGCCTCGCCCTTACTACATCATATTTTGCAATGCCATAATTTCTGGGCCGCCCCCTCCGACTGCATTATGCGTTATGCGTGGCTAGGCACTAGCTCGTATATTTCAACTATATATTTGTGTGTGCTGGTAGCCTCCCATTAAACACCCCTACACACACTCACTCTCTCTCTCGAGGCATAAATCTTGTAGAAATTTATGTAATATTTCACAATCTGTATCTTATACATTTTTTGAGCTGCCAATACAATAAATTATCAAAGTAATTGAAGCAACAAGCTGGCCCTGTTGAGGGTTTTTCGGCGTCCACCCTCATCCAACACAAATTAATAAGTCCTAATGGCTTCGAAGTCGAGCATGTTTGCGATTACAGTGGCAATTTACAAATTAGTGCCACATGGGGCAATAGTTTTTAGCCTCCCGAGGGGGCGGGGCCGACAATTAGGCTCCCAGCCAAATGGCTGTCGTTGACCTTCCCTCCCTCGAAAAGATCTGACCCCTTTTAGTGCCCTATCGTAGGGTATCTCAAGGGATCGAATCTGTTAAGACACTTAAACCAGACCGATGACAAACGGGGGAGAGTCTTTATTTATTAAATGTCGCAGAGAGTGCACTGGGAAAATTTTAAATTAATTATATTAGGGATTTATATTGAGAGGAAAAAATCAATACTAAATATATCGATAAATATTTCGCTTCAATATATAATCGAAATATCATATTTTTAAATATCGAAAATTATCGTTTTTAAAATAAAGTAATACCGAATTGAAAAATAACAAAAAATAAGTTATTTAGTTTATTTTTCTATTTTCAATGATATATGGGTTCGATGTATAGATAGACATTTCCTGTAAATATCGATTCTGTTTCGATAAATCGATATTTTTTGTAATTTTTCTTTCATATCATATCAAAATGATAAAAATAAATAAAAATATTTAAATTATATAAAATTTTCCTTAACTTTTAAGAACTTTAAATCCTCTAAAAATACCAAATAAAATGCACAGTCTATGTAAGTTTTAATACTGGCTTCTGAATCACTCCCCCATAAACTGATATCACACTGTACATATTCATACATATATTGTATAAATAAAAATCTCCCGATTAAGAGTATTTCCCTGTTTGCCTTGGACAAACTTTTGAAATTTTCTCAGTCGTAAAGAGCGTTTTAACGATGACACACTCGAAAAATACACACGCTCCTCGCCCGGCAATCAACATTCAAATTGCCAACAACAGAGAAACATACTGCCGATAACAGGGGAAGTTCAAACGAGAGACGAGAGACTGTAAAATGCTTTCAACACTTTCATAAAATACTTTTACACATTGTCATTGGCAGTGGATGAGGATGAGGATGCCCCCGATGGTCATTACAATAATTTTTTAATAGCTCATAAAATGCTACACTTTAAAATAGACAACGTCACAGAGAAAAACAATTTGTACTTTTGTAATTCATTTGCTGACCCGCATTTTTAGGATTTTTATTTGTATTTTTATTCGGGGGTTCAGAGATCGTCTCGGGGGGCTTCCTAAACATTTTCTTAAGCTTGTCGTGGGCGTTTGGTTTTCCGTACTCGAGGCTGCCGCTGTTTTAATTGCAGGTTCAGTAACCTTTTAGCGACCTAGGGTCGCCGTTCGGTCAGTTAATGCCGAAAGCCAACCCTCATCATTCCAAGCGAAACATGCGAAATCCCAAAACAAAAGTCATGCCATGTGTAGGGAGCCATGTAGTGCTGGTGTGCTGGTGCTGGTGCGGTGCTACTTACTTGCTGACCAACGGGCCGCGTCTAATGCGGAATGTCAAATGTCAAAATATATGGTGAAAATGTGTCAACTTTCTTATCTGATTTGGTCACGCTGCTACTTTATAACGCCAAATGTATAATATGTATATAAATATATGTGTATATGTGTGTGTGTGTATGTTGTGTGTTGTTGTTGCTGTGCGTGCTTCAGCGCACAAAAGGGGAATGGGGATGCCTGGCAGCGGCGGGGTGTGGCGGTGAGGCGTTGGCGGTCGAGACCTGTTTAGAATTCAATTTTCATACAAATGAACCCCTCTGTCCCAGTGTCCAAGTGCCATTGGTACACTAGAGAAAAATAATAAAAAATATTATAATAAATTAATAAGTCGATAATAATCAATGAGGGGATATTTTGAAGCATAACAAACACTTTTTACTGTATTAATTGTATATCTCTATCGTTAAAATATTTATAAAAAAGTTCTCAATGAATCTCACTATTTAACCCCCATTATTTTCCTCAGTGCCCTGCATTCCCAATCCCTTTTTTACTGCACTTTGTAGGTAGCCCAGTCTTTGGACACAAACGCGCATTGGGTTAATAACGCCAAAGATAAAAAGGCACCCACAGCTGAAAAAAATAACAAAAAACTAAATGGGAAAATTGAAAAGGTAAATAGAAAAAAAAATAACAGAGACCGAAATGCATTTAAGGTCCGAAATAATCGGTTGTCTGCAAATTAGAATGTTTTCTACTTAATTTATGCTGGAAGGGGAAAACCCGGTAGTGGGAAAACTGCAATTAAAACGAGTCGGCGACAGGAGCTTTGATGTTTAGTGGTGGGAGGGAACACCGTTAGCCAAGTCCATTAAAGACTTAAAAGCCGAATAATTAATTTATGATCGGTCCAAGTTTTTTCCTCCACCGAATATTCGCCAAATTATGTGGTACAGAGTGCTGCAGCAATCTCATAGATAAAGTATCTTTTGTGGGGGGCCATGGTTCAACACGCGTTAGGGCCAAAAACGAGAGGCACGTCACCTAAATGAACTTTGCTTTGACCCCGAAAAAATAACAGAAAAAAAACGCTTGACAAACTCCGAGGCAGCAGCAACATCTAGCGGAGATCGCCTGCATCTGCAGCTGACAAGAGAGCTACTTTGGCTGAAATGATGTGAACCAGTTACAGGGGCTCTCCTAAAAGATGTAGAAATGGGAAAAAAGGCCTAAACAGAAACACAAACTAAACCGCTAGATGCACTTGAAGAAAGGGGGTGAAAAAAAATATTGAAATAAAGAAAATTAAATACTTCATCTTTGAATAGATTTTTCTTGACTTTAAAATATATTTTAAAAATTTTTTATTGATTTTTATACTTTGATTTTAATATTTATTTTGTATTTTTAATAAGCTAGGCTCTTCAAATTAATTTTCCTTCAATTAAAAACTTTTTTTTAGTCCTTACCTTTAACTTTACAAATTTATCTTATATTTCCCAGAAGCTCACCTTTTTCCTAGTGCACTTTAGCTAGACAGACAAGAGTCGAAACGACCATTTAAAGTATATTTTATCATTCATTCAGCTGCATCTGACTTGGACCAGCTCATTATCATACAATGACATTTTCCGCGGGCAAACTGTAAACTTCGGACTGCCATTTGTTGTTGCTGTGTGATGTTGCGCCAGCAACTAAATTCCTTTTCAACTTTGTTTCCTAGTTGGTTTCATTTTGACTGCTCTTAAGTATAGTATATAGTATTAGTAGAAGAAAATTTGGTATGCATCTGATGGACAGCAAACACACACAGCACATTGCAAAAGGGGGCCAAGCGAAAGATCAGCGGTGTTTCTACTTATAAAAGGGGAAATCCATATGTGTGTCTTTTGGGGAGACCCTTTTGAACCCTTTGCATTGGCACGTAAGTAGCCCGCAACCATCGATTGTCATGTAACTAGAGTCCTTGCATTGGAACGTGTGGCAAGTTAGGGTTAAAGGTGATTTAGTTGAGTCAAAAAAGCAAAGAATATAATGCGAAAAAAATATTATAGATTTATTTTAAATATTTTACTAAATAAAAATATTATTTTCTTAATCTTCTTTATTTTTCAAAGATTATTTAGTAGAAAACATACTTTTCAAATTTATTTTAAATATTTTAATAAATAAATATATTAATTTTAAGTTAAAAAAGCTAAGCTTTTAATACAGAAAAAATGTTAAAAATTTATTTTAAATATTTTAATAAATACCTAAATATATTATTTTCCTAATCTTATTTATTCATTAAAAATTATTTAGTGGAAAACCCATTTTTTAAATTTATTTTAAATATTTAAATATATATAAAAATACTATTTTCTTAATATTTTTTATTTCTTAAAGAGTATTTAGTGTTCAATAAGCTCAACAAATCTGTTTTTTTTTACAAATGATCAACACAGATACCGAACTGAGCCCGCGGGCTGCCTTAACCTTACAAGCAGCAAACTGCTGCTACTGCCACTGCAACAGCAACAGTTGCTGCTGCCGTGCAACAGCAGCAATCGCAGTACGTGTGCAATATGCCCGTTACTGCAGTAGTTTGTAGTTGCTGCCGTTGCAGTTGCAGTTGCAATCGCTTTCCCAGCGTCGCATTGTCGCTTCTTTTTCTTCTTTTTTTTTTTATTTTTCTTGGCTCTCGAGTCTTAAGTAGTTCGTGAGTTGAATAACTTTCAATTGAATTGTAAAGTAAACATTGTGTGTCTTGGATCTTGGACACACCCCATCATCGCAGAGCCGTGGCCTTTGTTTTCATAGACAGAGAGAGAGACAGGGAAGAAAGAGATCCTGGGGAACACATCGTGCTGGGGCAAACATTTTAAGGATTGTCCCCGCCGAACGTTTAATTGTCATGCATTTGGTGCATTTCTGCTGCTTTTTTCGGAATTTCAGATTCAAGTATTTGAATTTGGATTCGAATTTGTACCGCTTGGCCCGCATGCAAGTTGTGTGTTTGTGCGTGAAACTTAATACGGACTCGAACAATTTTGATAAGCATAAAATGCAAAACCTGCTGCATAAATATCGAATTTCACAGCCGCCGGCACAGAGTGTACCGACAGCAGAAAAAATTCCCCTCAAAACCGAAATCCAAACTCCATCCCGAGATTGTCAATTGAACGCAGCCAGTTGCATAAACATGGCAAAGAAATTGTCATGATCAAAATGTGATATTAAACGTGGCGGCTTGCGGCATAGCCAAAGCCAAAGTGCCGGTTTTTACACTTAAATAAATGTTAATTTTAAGATTTTTGGTATAAACTTTTATTTGGGAATCTAAAAAGGGAAGGGTTATATTTATTTAGATTTCTATTTAGGTTTTATTGATCAAATATTTATTTAGAAAATGTTTGTAGGTTTAAAATCATTTTATTTTATTAAATATAATTTAATATCTAAAAATTATTTGATTTTAGACTGCAGAAATATTTACTTAAGTTAAATTAAAAAAAAATTATAATTATTTAAACCCTCTATATTCATTTCTAATCACAAAACTCTACAAAATATGACCTCTTAAATCAGAACTTTATAATCTTCACTACTTTTTTAATACCTTTTTAATTAAGAACCCCTGTTTTTGCATTTTTCCCTCTGCATTTTTTTTTTTTGCTTTGATTTTCTATTTGATTTTATTTCCCTAGAAACGACTACGATCGGACTTGAAACTGGGAATTGTTGCTGCCACTGCCAGTCAGTGTTGTTGTTGTGATTGTCCACTGAGTTGGGGTTCGTCGCATAAATAGCAATTTTCTGGCATTTCATTTGACATTTAATTGAGATCGTAAAATTTTGTAAAGCTTTTTCCCGGACATTTACTGGCCCCGGCTAATGTGAGATCTTTTGCTGCTTATCAGCCCGAGCGACAATAACAAATTTGACTGGTCCCCAGTCCGAACCGGTACTGAACTTTAGGTCTTTTTCTCTTTTTTATTTTTTTTTTAATTCTTTTTGCTGGCATGCCAATCCAATCTTTTCGCCCCATTAGGGCGCCTCCCGATCAACGTTTTCAATATTAAACGGCTGTCAGGCGATCGGCTGGATGCAGCAAACTAAGTGGCCCACAGTAGCGACCACGCAGCAATCGATGTTGCTGCGGTGCTTATTCTTCATTGCACAGGGAAAAATTAAGTATTCTAAATTATGATAAAGTGGGAGCTAATTAGCTTTAATAACTATTATATTGGGTTGTTTTAATAGCTTTGGATTAACATTAATTTATAAGTCGTTTAGGGTGATTTTAAGTGGTTATTATAATTAAATGTAAATGGATATTCTGCGGTTGGAGTCTTTTAGCTAGTTAATTATATTTTTTTCTTATTAGTTCTGCATGTAACTTATAAGCTGGTGAACGGACAACGTTACACACGAATGGTCACACTGTAACAGGTACAAATGGTCACACGGTCTGACGAAGAAACGGAAAAAGGGGGCACAAGGTCATAGATATTTAGTGACAAAAGGACAAACAGAGAAACGGGCGAGAAAATGAGCAAGCGGACAAACGGACAAAAGGGATATTGAAAGACAGTAAGATGCGTAACACCATATCATTTTTTAAACTTGTATCTTACCTAAAATTTTTGTATACACCAAATCCTTGTAGTTTATTTCTAATTTATACTTTTTTTCTACCTCAAAGAAAAAGTTTTTACACCTCTAAAAATCCTTTATTAATATAAAATTCAAAAATAAAAATTCTAGTGTAACTCCTGACTTTGCCCACACATCCGTGCGATCCATTGAGAGCGCCACAAGGCAAGGGGCATAAACGTTTTGTTGTTTTTAATAGAGCCAAGCGATTACAGGCGGCAGCAGCAGCAGCAGGGGCAACAGCAGCAGCAGTAGCAACAACAATTGCTGTTGGCTTCGACGAGCGACGAACGCGTAATCAATAAATCTAAAAATAATTCCACCAATACATGTCAAAGCCGTAATAGGGAAACCATAAATTTTTTTTGTTGTTCTGTCCAGCAGAAATGTCTAAGGCACGGTAGCAACTCTTGTTGCCCCGTTTGCCTGTTGCATGTTTGCTACGGACGACGGCTGCAAGCCATTAGCAATTGTTGTTGGCTGGCAACATGCTACGTATTGGCAATAAGTAACGCTGATTTGGCAGTTAAATGCCGCGCGATTGTTGTGGGCAGCAGCCAGCCGGATATGCAATAGCGGCAGCAGCAGCAACATGTTGCTCGCAGCCAAATCTGTTGGATGTGACACTAATATCCGGGCTCTATCTTGGCAGTCATAATGAGCAGCAGCAGTAGCAGCAGCAGTTGGCTGTATCTATCTATAATAAGTTCCCAACTAGAGATCCAATCATTATTTCCTTTACCATTATTGCTATTACAACAGCAGCAGCAGCAGCAGCATGTGCAACATGTGCTCAGGGTTTGCTCTTTATCGTGGTCAAGAAGCAGTAGGA
The DNA here is from genome assembly GCA_008042715.1 of Drosophila bocki. Classification (NCBI taxonomy): domain Eukaryota; kingdom Metazoa; phylum Arthropoda; class Insecta; order Diptera; family Drosophilidae; genus Drosophila; species Drosophila bocki. The sequence goes on along the minus strand of VNJY01006619.1, from coordinate 55,361 downwards.
ATCTAGTTGCAAGTTGCAGCAACCCTTTACTGGAATAAACATAGCAATGATTCACTTATCAGTGGCTCTTTCAGGGCAACAGACAACAGCAACATGTGTCCCCCAACAGCATGGGCTTTAACTAGCTTAGTTTTTAACTACTTCAGGGATCGCAATGCACTTTAAAATAAATATTAAATAAGAAAATTAAATTTATACATTTTTAAATATATTTATATTAATTTTAAAGTGGTCTAGTTCATAAGAAAGATATCTATTACCAAAATTTACTTTTTATAATGATTATTTATTCCCAATATCTCCCTAAAATCCATCTCTTTCCCTCATATTTTCCCCAGTGCATTCTCCTTCTTCCTCTACACAGCAGCAACAATCATTTGTCCCTTTGTTTGTCCTTTAACAACTGCTCCACATAGTCCACCCAGGGCACTCTTCCGCCTGTCTCCTTGGCATGGCAGTTGCAGCACAATGACATTATTGGCAACTCCTGCCCACCAGCCACATTCTCCGTTCACCATTCTTCGTTCTTCATTCTTCGTTCTCTGCTCCACAATCTCCTTAAAGTGGTCAGCATTGGTGATCGCATGCAAAAGCGCCGCACGGCGCTTGGTCAGCAGCAGCAACATGCAGCACACACAACGAGCAACATGCAACATCCAAGACCGGGTCTCTTCGTCGTCGTCGTTGCTCGATCTTGATACTGGGCCATGATTTATTTTTAATAGTTTGCGCTTAATATGCGCCAGCATCCGCCAGGGTCCAACTTGGAGTCTAGCTTTAGACGCTGTCTAGTTGTAAACAACAACTGGCGCAGGGGCAATATGTTGCTAAAGTTACACAGAGGGAAAAATAGGAGTAAAAGTATATTTTAATAAATTTTAGGAAAAGATTATGATAGGATTTACCCGATTTATAATATTAAATTACAAAAATCTTGAGAATATTCTTCATAAAAATGCTAATGAAATCAAAAATTATTTGCTGGCTATATTTAAAATCGTATAATTTTTCCCAGTGTATACTGGAGTTACTGCTTGCTTGGAGTCTTGCTCTTTTTGTTTTGTCTTCATCTGCGAGGGAGCAGCCAGCCGTGTGCAAAGTAATTGTTGGTAACACCTGCTTCTTCGCGTCGGCGTTGGTGGCAAAGTATCTCTGAGGTTGCCAGAGTCACAGCAGCAGCTCAGCTCAGCTCCAGCAGCAACCTTGGCACAGACAGGATGCATGTTTAATGTGCCGTCTGTTTTTTCTGTGCCGTCGTCGTCTCTCTCCTTCCTTTTCGGTCTTTTGGCCAAGTCGAGTGGATCGTGGATTGGATTGGATTGGAGTAGTAGAGTTGGAGTACTGTGGAGTGGAGTGTGGAGCAGAGTCTTAACTTAGCCTGGTAGTTACATTGATTCGTTGTCAGCATTGGCATTGTTTTTATGAAAGGTTTTGCTCCGCTGTTTGGCTCTTTCTGTGGATGTTGCCGTTGTGTGTTGCTGTTGTGTGTTGCCGTTGTGTGTAATTCGTTGCAATCATTTTGAAAACGTCAAAGACCAGCAACGTGTCGGCCAAGTCAGCAATCAGCGTCATCAATACGAGTACACTGAGAAAAGAACCTGAATATTTTAAGAACTATATTGATTTAAAAACATAAAAACCCTTTGTTTACCTAAAATGTTTTTTTGTATATTTTTGTAAATTATTTTTTAACTCCAAATAAATTTTAGAAAAAGCACAGATGCTAAGCGCCTAGGAGGATACACTTACTTCTTTCTAGTATTTATAAATTCACCAAAAAACTCTCAGAAAACTACCAAAAAAAAAATATATATATATTTTAAATTTGAATTCTTTCCAATAAAATTCCCTTTAAAATCTTCTTTTTCTTCCAAAACTTCCCATAATTTCATCTCGGCATAAATATTTCCCCTTTGTGTATTCTTTGCACACCAATCACAATCACAGTCCAGCATAGTCGGAAAAGATATAGTGAAGCTATGCCATTATTTTGCCATTATATTGACATCAATTTCAGTTGCTGTTGTTGCTGGTTCTGGTGCTGCAGCATTTCGTTAATTGTTTCATAGACATTAAGTTATGTTTAGTGGCTAAAGAACTGACGCTGCTTTTGCTGCCGCTGCTGGTAATTTTAATAATAAAACTACAAAACGAAAAAGCAGCAGCAACAACTACAATCGCAACGACAATTGCCTTGCATGGAGTGAAAGGCTTCAATCAAAGCGAGCAACACAATCAGAAAGAGACGTAGACGGAGCGATTGTTGTTGCTCTTGCCCCGTGTTGCTGCTGGACGAAGCTGTGCCAGCTCTTTTTTTTCTACACATTTATTTTCCTTATTTTAGTGTACTAGGTATTAGAGGAAGTTGTAGAGGTATATTGGGTTTTAGGGGGAAATTTTTGAATAAATATTAAAAAGAAAGAGTGTGCAAGATAGGCATCTAGGAGATTATTTTTTCTTCTTATTTCTTAATGATTTCTTAGGAAGAAATCTATTATTTATTTTATTTTATCTATCTATCTATCTATCTATCTATCTATCTATCTATCTATCTATCTATCTATCTATCTATCTATCTATCTGTCTATCTGCCTATCTATCTCTCTTTCTGTCTATCTCTCTATCTCTATTTCTCTATCTATCTATTTATCCATAGATCTTTCTATCTATCTATATACTGCTGAAATATCTTCAGGTCCGAGGTACCTTTTCGTCTTTACACCTTACCAACTTCCTTGTTGTTTCTCCTTTTTTTTTGTTTTGTTTATTATTCCCCTGCCAGAGAGCTGTGTTTGCCTGCTTTTTCGGCAGACAATGGCAATCAGCAATAGCAACTAGAACGGGCAAAGCCAGCAAACGGCAATTGCAAATAATAATGCCCAAGCGGGCAACAACTACAACCAGCATCGCGTCATGTCATAATCACGTCAATTTTGTTTGTTGTTGGCCAAAGCTGAGGCTGACTCCGCGTCTAAAGCTGCGGCAAAGATTTTCGTTTTTCGTACACTCTTTTTTTTTTGTTTTATTTTTTTATTTTGCAGGAAATCACAGCATGAATCATGCGCTCAGGCTCAGTTGAGGAAAAAGCAAAAAAAAAAAAAAACACTGAATAAATATACAAAGGCACAGAAAAAAAAATAGTATTAAAAGCTATATACTTAGAAAGCAAATTTAAATTTAATTTTTAAGTTTTCTAAGGAAGTTAAAATATTTATAGAAATAATTTAAATTATTATAAGGAAAGAAGGGTATTAAGAAAAAACCTATAAAATATGTAAAGCTAAATAAAAATTAAACTATTTTTTTATCTTTCATATTTTGTAAATTATTTTTAAATATTTTTTGGTAATTTTGTTGGTTTGTCTACATAAAAAATGTTATCCAATTTTATCTCTAACTTAACAATTTAATTTCTTTGCTTTAAAAATCTTTTAAAAAGCTTTTATTCACACCTCATTTTAAATTTCATCTCCAAATTCCTGCTTATTTTTCCTGTGCAATTGCATGAAAACATATATAAAAATAAAAAATAAAAAAAACTGAAAATAATCACACGATGCGAGTGAGTTGTGTGTGCCCGAAACCCAAACTGTGCTAAGCTCTGTGCTGACTGAATGTCTGACAATGAGGGAAGAGAATGGTGTGCCATAGAGGTTTATATGGCGAGGGATCTGTAGGGTAGCGGCATGAAGCTGTGGTTCTTTTTACTTCTATATTGAGATTTGTTTTATTTATTTTATTTTAATATTTTTAGCTTACTTCGTTTTTGGTTTGCCACAACGCGCGCGCAGAGTGCAAAAGTCAGGCGCATGTTACGCGTATTTAAATCCATTTTTTTACATATTTATTTTTTGGTTAGTTGGGGTGGACATTGTGGAGATATATTTTTTAAATTTTAAGCAGCGTTTTTAGAGACTATTATTCTTTAAGCTGACAAGTTATTTTGGTAAAATGACATAAAATAGAGAAAGTATTTAACCAACAACTGACACATCAAAAAATACAAATATAATAAAATTCTAATTTGTAAATATCTAAAATTATAATTCTTGTTTATCAGATTTTATACTTGTTCTTGAACAGAAAATAAGAACAATAAAATAACAAAGAAAGCTAAAATGTTGGCAACGCAAAATAAATTGCGTCTTCAACTTATTTATAACTTTTTTTATTTGTTTAAAGTGATTAAAAATATGTATAAGTATATAATTTAATATTGTATTAAAATCAGGTAGTCTACATTAATTTTCTTTCCTAATAAATTTCAACATCTAATCTATAAAATTACAACATTCTATTCACAAATTCCCTTGTATTTCTTTATTTTAAAAAAGAGTATATGTGTTTCTTTGTAATTTTTTTTAACACACTTCCTTATATTTCGAATTTAACCTTTTTGGTTTCCTTGTTTTCTTTTTTATTTTTCTGTTAACTTGCCTTGTGGGCGTTTTTGTTGCATTAATCAACAAAATGTGTGTGTTGTAGCTGTTTTTGTTTTTGTTATTTTTGTTGTTGTGTCTCCGATTTGATCGATAGCAAAAACAACAACGCACCAAAAACTCTTTGTCCCAAAAGCGATTTTTTACCTTCTTTTTTCTTATAATTTTTTTTTTTTTGTTTATTTTGCGTTGGCCAAAACGGGTGCTGGTGTTGTTTTGCAAAATTAAAACAGCAATTAAATGGCCAAAAGCCAAACCAACAAGGGGCAATCAAAGGCCCCTGGTACCTCCCTTCCTCCCCTCTTTGGACTGTGCATGGCAAATGAGTTGCAACTGAAATTCAATTAGCTAACAAAATTCCATTTCGGACCACAGCCGCCAACAACAACAACAAGGAAAACAACGAAAACAACAACAAGAGACAGTCAAATAGCCAAAAAACTTATAAACACTTTGTAAGGGGGCTTTTTGTGGAAGGAGTGAATCAGGGGGGGAGTGGTGGAGACTGATCAACCCTTCAACGCAGTTTGGTCAACAGAATTTTGGGGTTTTGAAAATTGAATTAGATGCAGCAGACCGTGTTTCTGGTAGGAAAACATAGAGAGGAACCTGAACAGTGCGTTCTATTCTGTATTTTAGTGCACTGAGAAAAAAGTTTGTGATTTAAAAAATTATTAAGAAATATATTATTGAGAGGTTCTAATTTAAAAGATTACCAACATATTTTTATAATTAGATTATAGTAAGGATTAATGTAATTTAAGTTTAACCTATAAATGTGACCAGGTAAAATTAAAACAATTGACAAAATAGGAGATTTATGATATCTACTGTGGAATATCATTGGGAGCTTTTGAATGTAATTGAACAAAATAAATACAAGCAATAATAGTTAAAATGTTATATTTAATTTTACGATACATTCCGGTTTAATGTGACCAGAGTGATCAGTGATCTGATCAACTTTAAAATAAAAAACATGCACAAAAAGAACTAAAAACTAATATATGTACCATCCTAATTATATGAAACCTTTCAAATTAAATTAAATTAAATGCTTCTAGAAAATCCTTTCTCTATGTGTCTGATTCACTTGTAAGCCCCATCTCTGCCCTTGCTGGCCGCTGTCAATATTAACTGCATTATTGAGCATTGCGGCATGCCACAAACATGTAATTGAATTTCACCCTTCGCTCTTCATCTTCAACCATCGCTGTCCACTGCAGGCAGACCGCACTGTGTCCTGCCTCTACCTCCGCCTGTCCTACTGTCCTGTCCGCTCATCATCCGTCATCGGACTGGTCCTGTTTTCCTTGTTTTCCCTGTTTTCCCTGTTGCTTCTGGTTTTTCGGAAGGGGGGAAGAGAAACAGGACTGGCAATGGATCCACCTTCTTTTGCGGTATAAAGCCATGATAGCGGAGGGTTGTGGGTTTGGGGGTTGTGGGTTTTATAAATACCAGGCCTCTGTGCAACACGCAGAATTTAATTGTTCATTGCAAATTTGTGCGGTTATAACGCTAAATTTAGAATATCTGAGAGCAGAAAGGAAAAGCTGGAGAAATTGCAGGGAAAATGGAGGAAAATTTGAGAGAGAGAAAAGCGCTGTACTGCTATGAAAATGATTCTAGGAACAGGAAGCTGTAAGTAGGGAAATAGTTTGAAATACAGCAATATTAATAATATAATTTATTAATTTTAATTATTTGTTTAATTTATTAGTTTAATTTTTGAATTCAATTTATTAATTTAATTTATTAATTTAATTTAGTAATTTTAAATTAGAAATTTTTATTTTAATAATTTTATTTACTTAATTTAAAAAAAATATATTTTGTTTAAATAATAATTTATGAAAATATTTACTTTTATTGATAATTTTTATTATTTTATTTTAAAAAATATTATTTGTATTCTACTTGCTGTTAAAAAGTACAATAAATCAATACTAAATACAAATCTTATTACGCCCAAACTCATAAACATAAGTTCTATAAATTCTATAAATCCTATTCCTCTATTGACAGAATCAACGATTAAATAATTAAAATTTTCCATAGTGACCAATAAGCATATATAAAACCACATTTGCCGCACATTTTGCACACAAAATATTCATTGTTGATTTATTGTTTTGCTGGCTAGTTTCACGAGCTGCCTCAATTATGGAAAACGCTTATCAGCCGAGGGGGCTGGGGGCCTCTTTGTTGACTCTTTCATAATGATTGCAATTGCAGTTGTGACAACAATAAAAACACTTGAGTTTTTCATTTATTTTTGTTGTCATTAAGTCATCAATTAAAATAAATAGAAAATTATAATGAATAAATATGGTAACGGCTTTCATTTGTTTTACTTTTTGTGTTTGTGTTTTGCGAAAATGTGTCACCCAGAGAATTGATAAGCACGTGTTTCGAGTTCAAATTGCGGGGTCAATGAGGAAGCCACTGGGCAAATTCTATTGTTTTAATAATCTAACGATGCTGCAGCTGCCAATGCAAATGCAATAATATATTGATAAGACAAATGGCAATGATTAAAATGTGTTTTTGCTTAATTAAAATTGATTGGAAGTTTAATGTTTCAGGGATTTTTATTGAACAATTGTTTTTGTATGTTAATGGAAGCTGTACTTTTTAGGGGGGAATGTTATTATTTATTATTGATTTATGTTATTTATTTCTTGAGGCATTTTTCACTCTTCTTCTCATGGCAAAGTGCAGTGCCCAAAGTTAATTAACACATTCCTGGCCCCTCTCAGGCACTCAACTCTGTTCAGTTTTCTTTACTCTGCTTGTCCATTTGACAGACTTAATGACTTAATTTTAATTTGCAGCGGCAAATAATCAATTTGAAACTGTTTGTGCAAAGTCTGACGCTTGATGACATGACATGATGTGTGGACTGGACCTGGACTTGGATGTGGATGTCCACATGTGTCCACATATCAACGTAGAGTTCGGACTCCCGACTTTTTTCTACTATTTGCAGACAGCAGAAGGCTGAAAAAAGTAAAGAAAATAGGATATATTACTGGGGAAGCGATATTTGAGATACCCTAGGAAAAGCAAGAAATTAGGATAGTATTTTTATAATATTTAATAATATTTCATAATAATTAATATTCATATTTTTATATTTTTTAATACATTAACTAAAGGTGTACTTAAATAAAATATGTATAAATCTAGAAACAACTATCTAAATTTTATAAATTTTTTAATAACAAACTGAAAGTAAATATTTGGTTTAATTATAAATAAAATTAATTATTTAAAAGAAACCCAATTAAAAAAGGCTCTAAAAATCTTCAAAACTTATATATTAAAATAAAACATAAATTTTAGTAGTTTTCTTTTGGTAAATATATTTTTTTTATATTAAAAAAGTAACCTCTTTTTTTTATAAATTTCGAATATCCCTTTTAAGGGTATAAAAGGTAACTGCAGTTGTAATGAAAATATAAAAGAGACTAACAGTGGGAACAAATGTTGCTCAAGTAAAATGTTTGCTTTTGGGCCCCCCTTTTCTAAGTGCACTCAGGGGGTGTTGTTCTTTCCAGGGATGGGGGAGGGGAGAGATGTGGTGCATTCGAGGATGGGCGGGTGTCTACGGGTGCAAGTGGTTCAACTGTACCCAGTAAGCTGATAGCAGGCGAGTGTGTAGGCCTCATCGATAACAGCTGAGGCCATTGGACCGGCCACTGACAAAGCCCAGCATGATGATGTTAAGGCACAGAGAAAAACTAGGGGTAATTATAGAGAATTTAAAAAAAAATTAAAGATCGTAGAAAAACAGTATATAAATAAATAGGTTCAAAAGAGTAAGGGTTATGTCTTAAAAATCATATTTTAAAATTGATTAAAAATATGCTAGAAATTATGTTTTGCTATAAAATATTATACACAATTTTGTGACCTAGTTTAAAACAAAATTTAATAACTTTCTAACCTTTTCTCAAAAAAGAATTACATTTTTAAGCTTTGTAATTAACCCATACTTTCCCTTCAACATTTTTCTTATTTTCCCCTCTTCTCTCCCATGGTAACTACTAAATTTTTCTCTCAGTGCACTGATGATGGCGCTCTGCCTCCACTGATAACATTTGGCAAATGCAAACGCAAAGGCAAAGACAAACGCAGGCGCGTATTAAAAATGCCCAAAGAGCATTGGCGAAGGCAAATGCCAATGGCCCGATGCTCTCGCCTCTTCGTTCCATTCGCTCCATTCGAATGTTTGTTCACCGTTGGCCAACGGGTGCAATGGCCGATCTCCGCCGAGGAATGATGATGATGGCCAATGTGTCTAGTGTCCACTGTACGGGTGGACGGGTGCACTGTCCACTGTCCATTCATTTGGCCGGCAAACATTTGCATTGGCCATTCTCGGTCAATATAGACAGATTTCCATGCAAATTTAATACGCAAACATTTCGGGACCGGGGGCCCTAGCCAAATTGAAAATCTCATCTGTGCAAAGTGGCGGCGATTGAATGTAGAGGGGGGTGTTAGAGAGGCGGTAGCGTCGGCATCGGCACAGGTGGCCTGCACAGGTAAACCGTTGCCTTCACCTGACGCTGCGCATTTTGAGCTGTCGCTGAAGCTGCGCCAGCCAATCGGCTGGGCAATCAATTATTGCCTAACTAACCCCCCCACCACCTTTAGCCCCACGATTCAAGCATCCCCCCTCAGCCACCCACTATTCCCTCCCACGACCACTCCATCACACCCCCTCGCTCTATAATCTTGCATCTAACGCTAACGGATGTGCAAAAGCGCGCTGCCAATTTAAAATACAAACAACTTTAGCTGCAGCTTTGGCTTTGACTCCTCGAAAGCATCCGTTTCCGTTGGAAAAGGGTACACTTGGAGAAAATATAAGTTATATTAAAGATAATTATATAAGAAAAGAGAAAAAGAAGAAAGAAGAGAGGAAAAATGGGATCCTTAAGGTGGATTTTATAATTTACATTTATCATTAACTAAAAATTCAAAAAGTTTAAAAATATTTTGAAATATTTAAATTACAATTTATGTTTTTATAGTTAAATTTTGTACAAGAAGCGATTTTTGTTTTACTCTATAAACTTCTAAAAATTACTAAAAACTTTTATCAATTAAAAACAAGTTAGTTTTAATTAATTATCTTAAAATTTTTCAAAATTTAGTTTAATATTTTCAAAACTTTATCTCTGTGTAAAGTTTAAAAAGGGCTTATCAAGGAGGGAGTGCTGGGTTTTGGGAGGTGGCAAGTGATTGGCAATGCCCTTGGGCCCTAGGAGCATTAAGTAGGCCTATGGCAATGAAGGCTTACAGCAAATTTGCCAAACGGTAGGAGGTGGGAGGTGGGCGGAGGAAATGAATAGAAATCGTGGTACTACTTGGTTAGAGTGATAAGGTGGGGGAAATGCCAGATAAATGCATTGCCTAAATGAGGAGATAACAGGGCCCAAACGACGTGAGAGATTAAAGACAAAAAGACATAAAGAAAAACGAAATGATAAAGTTTCAGTAGAAAATTTAAAAAATATAGATTGAATCCCAATTATTATTAAAGATCGTACTATATTTCTTTATATTTTATTTCTCTTTTCATCGATTTATTCAGGTTAATATAGACAATGCTAGAAATATCATTTTAATCCGGTTTAAAGTCAAATATTCAATATTTTTCTCAAGATTTTCTTTCCTATTTCCTAAATTTATTATATTTATTTTCCATTTCGTAGATTCTTTCTCCATCTTCTAACAATGTCAGCCATATTTTTATCAGAAACCCCACCCTATTTCCCTAACAACTAATCAGCCCTACTCAGCCTGCCGCCATGCCCACACAGTTAGACCAACTGTTGGCCACTTAAATGACTATTAGCCAACTGTTTCCCAAAAAAACAGAAAAAGAAACCCCTTTTTTCTACATGGAAGTATCGATGAATTTGTTCGATTCGAGAAAACATAACGACATAAAAATCAATTAACGCATTTCATTTGGCTCGCATCCTTAACGAGAGAGAGGTCCTGCGGGTCCTTTGCTGTGTTAACTCAACTGTAGAGCTCTCTAGACGGAAGGGGGGGGGGGGGACATTTAAATAATTTTTGGGGGGAA
>VNJY01006619.1:0-44802 GCA_008042715.1 Drosophila bocki | reverse complement strand
GGAGGGGGGGGGGGGGACATTTAAATAATGTTTCGTGTGAAAAGCGACAAAAAAAAAATATTTAAAAAAGAGAAGAAAGGAGCAAAAGGGAACAGCCCCTACTTGACACCAGACGCCGCCGCCGATCCCCGTTTTGCCCAACTTCCGGAGACCACGCAGAGTCCGGGAGAGGCCGGAGTCGGAGTCGGAGTCCTGCGAGGCGAGGACGTCGTACTCCGCAAATTAAATGCAATGACAAATGCACTCCGTCAAATTGAAAAGGGATTTCTCTTATTAATTATGACGCCGCCGCAGCCGCAGAGCAGCGAAAGGGTTGATGACAACATGTCAGGGGCAGTCAGTGGTAGTGGCGGTGGCAGGGGAATGGGTTATAGGCAGGAGAAGAAGGGAAGGGGTATGGGGCATGGCAAAGGGAAACGGCAACGACAGCCAACTGTCGATTTTAACTGCAATGCACATTTAAATAATAACTCTGCGGTTGGCCGCAACATGGCCGCCTTTTGTTTCAGACTTCTTGTTGAATTTTTTTTCTTTTTTTTTTTACATCTTGCTATGCATTTTATTAATTTTTTTTACCACTCAGTTGAAAGCGCCTGCGCAAATTGCTTAACCAGAGTTAACTCTTTGAAAGTCCAGCCTCCAGGTCCTCCCCTTTTTTTCAAATTTTTTATTCACTTAATTTAAATGAATTTCAAGGGTAGGAAAACGGAACTAAATGGACTTTAGTGTTAAATCTGGCAGCTTGATAGGTGATTCTTTTAGTATATAAACCCGGGTTTTCGGGTTTTAATAGAGCTTAAAATCAAAATGATAAAAAAATATCTATAATTATAGATTTAAAATATATTTTAATATATATAAATAAAATTGTTTATAAATTATTTTTTATTTCAATAAAATTAATAATTAATAATAATTTTTAATAAATAAATAAAAAAAATATATAAAAATAAAAATATAAAAAATAAAAATATATAAAAAAGATAAATATAAAAAATAAAAAAAAAAAAGGAAAATATAAAAATTAAAAACATAAAAATTAAAAATATATAAAGTATAAGCTATATAAAAAAGAACAAATTTTAAAAAGCTTAAATTTTCTTCAGTAAGTCTTCATTAGATTTCCCTAAAAATGCACTTAGAATTATGTTTTTTGTTTGTTCAAAATATATATTCTTTTCCTTAAAAATGTCCCAATTTTGTTTCTAATTTTTGTTCATCTTAATATTGTTGTTATAATTGTTCAGACAGCCTCTGTTTTAATGCCACTTGATCTTGCACGGACGCACTCATATACTCATATACACTCATTTACACTCATATACAAGATCCAAAAAACATTTTATTCGCCACTCCGTCAACATGTCATGTCAAATGTAATTAAGCGATTATAAATTCGAATTTATTTTCGTTTTTCCTCTACTTAGCTGGACCTTGGGGCTGGTTGAGACTCTTCTTTGGGTCTGGTGAAAGATGAAAGTCTTTTTTAAGCCACTTTGACAGCATAATTAAACTGACCGTCTCACTCTCACCATTCACTCTCTCACAGTCGTCGAGAGATGTTTATGAGGAAAATGCTTTTTGAATAACTAAGTTTTTTGTTTTTTTTTTTATTCGGAAATTTCTTTCTTACACTCAAATTATGCAGATGAGTAAAAGTTGTTTCATAATGAATAACTTGAGGTATAAGTAGAAACTAACAAATGTTTATGGTTCCCAGAAGATATTGTTGGGAATGGGTTTATATAATAAAGTTAAGATAGCTTAAGAGCTGGTTTACATAATTTTTAAAATATTATTAGCTTATCTGAGGTTATTTTGTAAGAAATTAAAATTATTTTGTAAGAATTGTCAACAGAAAATATAAATAATTATTGAAAAAGTATTAAAAATATTCCCAAAATTATAACTACAATTAAAAGTAAGTTAAGTAAAGTAATTATTATAAAAATATCACCCTAAATCTATAGAAGCCCTAATATCTCTGCCCCATTCCTTTTCCCTGACTTATTTAATTTGTGGCAACTCCTTTCACTACATTGGTTAATTGCCATTGTAACATATTTTTTCTTCAGTGCCAAAATTGCTATATTAACAAGGTTCTTTGGGACCCCTTCACATCATTTGCTCATGGCGGCACCCAGCTGCAACACACACTCGCCGCCGCCGCCCCCCCCCCTTCGCGCTTATGGCCAAAAAAGAACATTTTGCTGCCGTGTTTTGGCCACCGTTTCGTGATCGCCCCATTGGCCTGGCCAATTTCAGTGTTTGGGTGTCAAATTGATAATCGCGTGAGTTGTTATCACAACAAACACACACACACACCGGGGGGAACATTAGCTACCCGTCATCGGGTGAAAGTCTTCGGCCGGAGGGATAAAACCGAACTAACTGTCCAGTTGCAGCTCCTTTCGGGGTTGCTGACCAGGCCCATGTTGTTGTTGTTGTAACCCAAAAAAATAATAATAATTGTAAGCGAGTGAGTGCATTTACCGTTTGTTCGCATAATTTGCTATCGGTCGATGTAAATCGCCATTGAAGCGCACCCTGGAAATGCATTTTGCTGTTTGCAGTTTTCAAGTTGAAGGTGCAAACAAGCCGGGGGTTGTCCGAAAAAGACATACAGTAGACACTCGATAGATGAAGTAGAGTAGTAAGAATATACATTTAGTATAAGAATAGAAATAAATAAAAATAAGAATATATAAATATTAAGGGTGAATTATTTAAACATAACATTTTAAATAAAAGGGCTTCTAAACATTTTTCTTAGTTTTCATTGTTAATGCTGATCTTTAAGTTAAGAAATTAAGTTTATTGGTTAAATAATTAACATTTTATGCGATACCAAGCCTCTGTTTCATATATTTATATTCACAAATTTATAATTTTGTAAACACAGAAATTCTACTGATTAAGTCTAAGGTCAGGAAACGGTTTAGAATAAATCTGTAAAGCTCTAAAATGCTAGCTATTTACTTTGTATTTTTAAACCATTTTTAATCGACAAAATTGATAAAAATTCTCTGTTAAATTATACTGAAGAGGTTTGAGCTTTGGAAAGGGCTTAGAAATCTCCACAAGGTTCTCCAAACGTTTAGTTTCCAAGTCCCTCTCATTTTCTTCTTATTTTAAATAAAACAATTATCAAAAAAATCGATTAATAATCGATAATAATCGTTAACAATTCAACAAATCCTGCGATCACTGTGAAAAGAACATTTTTTGGCTTGTGGGTTGTTTGCTCACATGTCCTCTCGGGTTCTTATTTTTTTTAGCGGGGATGGAAAGGTGTAGATAAAGCGGCAATTACATGCGATTATCGTGAAATATGTAGCGAAAATTATGAAATGTATAATTTACAGTTAGCCATCGAACGAACGAGCACACACACACTCTGTTTGCCCGCTCAGTTCCCTTTGTTTGCCGTTGTGTCTTGGGGTGTGTGCCAAACCATAAAAATGTTGTTAAACACACGATGGATGCACCGAACTTCTTGGCTCAGGCCAACGGAACTGAACTGAACCAAAGTGAACTGAAACTGCAGCGAAGTGCATCAGCAGCAGGAGGGGGGTTAAAGTGTGGCAAGAGGAAAGTGGTCGTGCGTGTTTGTCGCTTCAGTGTTCGCTGCATAAAAAGTAAACAAAATTGATTTGAAAATTGCACGAGACAGGGCACACACACACAGCCCTCTCTCTCTTCTAGGGGACTGAACGCGAGTGCACTTCAAGAATTGTAGGTTTTCTAGTTGATACTAGAAATGGGGAAAGAGAAATAATTTTTAAAATATTTTTAGACATTTTTAAGCGTTCTGATAAATTTTAAATTATTTATGATTTAAATAATTTTGATATAATTTCTTAGACTAATAAAAACACAATTTTCTCGCAGTGCATATTGAAGCAAACATAATGACAACGACAGGCGACAACAGCAACAAACAACTTTTGGCAGAGCAACCACCTAAAACTATGAAACATGCGCGAAAATCACTAGTTGCAATTACCCATGCCTCCTCTCCGCCTCTCTGTCTTACCTCTCTGTGCCCCGCCCACTTGCCAACCTCCGCCCCTCTTTTTTGTAACCGCCCCAGCTCCACCTCGCCCCCCCTTATCCATCTTCTACCCCTTCCTTTTCTTAGTCTTTTTTGAATTTCTTTTTCGCTTGGCGCTGCGTTTTCTTGGCTGTTTTATGACTCTGTCGTCGCTGGCATGTTGATTTTGGCTTAAATGTTTTGGCCGTTGTAAAAATGTAAAGTAAAGTGCAAATAACGGTGCCCTCAGCCGGCAGCAATCTATCATGTGCTAATAAGTGGGTACGCTTCTCTCTATAACTTATAGTTTTGTTGCCAAGAACTCAGGAACTGTTTTTGGTGGGGTTAAGGAACAACTTGGCGACAGTTGGCCATTTGTTGTGGCTCTATTTTCTAGGGAGACTTTCGAGGGGAGTGGGAAGTATTTTGTGGGGATGGATGTAGTTTTTTTTAGGGTGTTTTTTATAGGTTTTTTTTAGAGTTTTCTATGAGGTTTTTGGGAGAATATAGATTTTATATATGATTTTTTGGGAGAGTATAAAATATTTTATATATTTTTATATGAATAAATATTCCTATATATCTCTTTTAAAATCAAAAAACTATTTCTTGATTTTAATTTAATATTTAATTTATATTTGAGAAGTTAAAAATTGTTCCTTGATTTTTTGTATTTAAAATAAAAGCTAATTTGTTTGATTAATTTATAAAAAAGTGTTCTAAATACTCAAATAAAAATATATTGAAATATGTGATAGTATTTAAACTCTAACTAGAGACTTAATATAATAATAAAAAAATAAATAAAATATAATTACTCTGTTATCATAAACGCTCTTAAATTTCTACAAAATTACAAATATTTAATTTTCTTAATATTTAAAAAATATATATAAATATATATATATAAATGAAGTCAAGCTTAGCTTATTTTATATACAAACATTATACAAAATATGTGAAGGTATCTAAAGCTAAGCTAAGATTATCTAGCTATCTTATCATTAACCCTCTAAAATTTCCACATAATTACTCATCACTTGCAATCTTGTTAATCACAATTAAAAACCCCCATAAAGTTGTCAGCAAAAATGTGTATCTTCGGAGGCTCTACAGCTATACAGCTCTACAGCTCCTATAGCCTACCTCTCCCGACCTCTTTTGATCCGTTAATCTGAAGGCGATTTGCAACAATGTTGCACTTTATAGAATGTCCAGCTATTTATAGAAAGCGAGTCAGAGGCCCAGTAAGAAAGGAGGGATTGGGATCTCTAGCTGCTCGTATTGCACTCATTTTATTGATATTTGATAACATTGTCAAAAGGGCAGCGGAAGGGGAGGTGGTAGAACTGAAGCCTAGGCCTCTCCGTCATGTCATCCGACTTGACTTGGAATTCGATGCGCTAATCGGCTTAAGAGGCACTGTACCCTACCCTTCCTCGCCCCTCTGGCACTGAGCCTCTGAGAGCTGCTAAATGGATTTGAGTGTTTTAATTAGCAAAGAAAATGTTGCAAATTGCCAGGGCCTGCAGTCACACAGTCACAGTCTCATTTCGACGACAGTTTAATGGTCGCCGCCTCGCTGGATAGTTTCAAGTTTCAAGTTTTAGCTGGAAAAACTCATTTGAGACACATTTATTTTTTGGCAGCCAAATTCCCAGCTTTGGTGATGCCTTCTCCTTTTGGCATTGGCCAGGCCAATAAATCAAGTTTATGCTTTGGCAAAAAAAAAAAATATAAAAAACTATTTTAAAGTAAGAGAAAATAAATACGAAATACATTTATGAGCGGCAGACAGCAATGACCTCTGCCAAATAAATCATTTTGATTATTATAAATACGTTGAAGCTCTCTCTCCTCTATGTTTGCCTTCGTTTCGTTATCAACAGCTGCAAGTGGCACGTTTCATTTTCTCATTTCGTTATTTAGTTTTTTGCTAAATGCTTATTTTTTTTAAACAAAATTTGCGCAATATTGTATATGCATCATCAAGAATTTAATATGGGGGTACATATAGACGTGACATTCATTGGAAAAGTAAGGGGTAACAGCTGCAGTCGATGGAAAGAAATAGTTTGCTGAAAACTATTAAATCTTGGAAAATATATAGAATATATAATTTTAACAATTTTCTTTTAACAATAAAAAAAATATTTTAAATTTATTTTATTGTTGAAGAAGGTTTAAAATATTTTTTTAATAATAATATTCTATTTATCTTAACTACTCTTAGCTGCTAACTTAAAAATAATATTTTTAAAACCGAAGAACGTTTAAAATATTTTTAGATTAAATATTTTTATATATATCTTAACTTCTTTCTTAACAATTTTATGTGAATTCTGTAGTTGGAAGATATATTAATTATAATATTTATTAATAGAATTTTCTAATTTATGTTTAGTATTTTTATAGAATTTTCCTTTTACGATTTTTAATTTATACAATACTCTTAAAATATCCTAAAGTTCCACATCAAACAGGAGACTATAGGTATTATTTACTCTCCCAAAAATAACTACATCAAATTGTATTTAAAACAAAAATGAATTAAAATTTCCTTCTACACATTACTCATCCCTCTGATGGCCTAAATTTCATAGCCAATAAATATGTTTCCATTATTTTTTTGTGTGTCAAATAATTTGAACCTGACCTTGGTGATGATTTCACCGTCTCATTTGTAGTTGTCTTGTAAAATGGTCTATTAAATACACATTATAAACCCAATGCGGGGGCTGTTTGAATAGTTTGCCAAATGTAGCCAAGGCGAATGCCTTGAACTCTCGAAGCCACTCGAAGAGTGACTAATTTTTGGTCTAATGATTGATGGCAGCTCTTTTTTTTTCTCACATCTTTGTTGATTAATCTTAAGAGAGAGAAAAAAAAGGCAGTCAAACTTTTTGTAGAGCTATTTTCAACGTTTTTATTAGTCCGTATATATATTATATATTTCAACGATTCTGTGCGAAGATGTCAAGGTATCGCATCCTCATTATATACACACACCGCCATAAATCATAATTGTTTGAATCTTAAATAGTTGTCAGTCAGTTGGCAGCGTCATAATTTATAATCAATTTGCCTTTCATAAAAAATAAATATTTATTAAATTCGTTTTATTTTATTTCATACAAGTCGCTGCTATATATATGTATATATATATATCTTTATAGACATTCAATGAATAATGTTTTCGTTTGTTGGCGAATTTATTTCGCAGCTTTTTTTTAAATTTTTTTTTGTTGCTTTTCTTGGCTATATTTCTTGGCTGTTAAATTTTTGTTGAAGTGTTCATTTTGTTGTCATGTTGTTTCCAAGCGCCTTGGTGAAGTGATTTAGTGCGTTCATATGCCAAATCTTCCGGTTATATATATGTGCATATATATATATATATTTCTATATGTATATATTAGGAGGTGAAACGATAAAGAAAAAGGAGGTTGGAAGAAACCCAATAGGAGAACGCTGAGTGCGATAAAGGTTTTAGTTTCTCTGGAAATAAATGTTGTGGTCATATGATTCAATTTTTTATCTTTGGTTTTGTGGTTCGGGGAGAGAGCAATTTCTTATGTAGAAAAAGGGGAAACACTTTTTAAAATGATTCTTCATTATTTAGATTTTTATCTTATACTTTTTAAGCTTTTAATTTCATCATTTAAAATAAATTAAAAACCTTACTCAAGTATTTCTTTGATTTATTTTCATTAATCTATTTAATTTATTTATTTTAAAACAAATTGAGATCATTAAACTCGCAAGAATTCCTTCAAGTTTCTTTTTTCGATTTTTCTTTTTTGTTACTAGGGAACTGTCGTCACAGTGCCTGCCAAAATTAGCCAACGCCAGTCATAAATTAAACGTATAAAAACCACAAATTAATGAACAACAACAATATCAATGCGTTGTATTTGTTATTAATTTCATTTCTTGAAATGTCTTTATATATCAAAAGTCAAGTGTTATCTGATTGAACAATTAATTAGTATGGATTTTTCGTGTCTGGCTTAGTCACATTTATGGTTTGCGTTTGTTTCTTCTTTTTTGTTTTCCTCACTCTTTTTTTGGCAGACATTTTAGCATAGATAAGGATCTCTAAAATTAAATAAAAGAAACACGAAAATTAATTCAACGTTTAAAATAAAATCGTGAACATTTTTTATGACAATTTGTTATGTATGTGGCACTGAGGGGTGCGATGATGCAGACAGCCGGCACTATGTCATCGCCAAGAACTTTCCCAGACACACACGTGTTTCAAACTAAATAAACGAAAAACAAAATTCGAAAATCTCCAAACTCCAAACTGGAAACATTAAGCTTTGATATATATATATATCTCTGTGTATAACCGTTTCCTCTATTCCGCTAAGTGGTCCAGCAACTTGTCAGTGTGATAACAAATTCAATAAAATCAAATTAAATACTCAACAAAAATGCTAATCACCATTAGAGGTTCCCCAACTCCTTGGCTTAGCAAGAGAAATTATATATATATATGAACATATATAGGCGTTATGAGTGTTTATTGCCGGTAAAAAAAAATATGCTAAAGTCTACAGCAAAAATATGGTTAGAAAATAAACGACAAACTTGGTAGTAGGCGCAAAAAAAACCAACAACAACAAAAAATATCACAATTTTGTTAGGTGTGGCCATTTCAAATGGTTCGACGCCTCTTAAAGTGAGGGCCCCCAGGTTTCTTTTTATTTTTCTTATTTTTTTTTAGCTGTCGATTTTGTTGCTGCCTGGCTGATTTCCCCTTAAGGTCTCTCCCGTCCACGTCTCGTTCTCCAACTCAAAACTCAGACTTCAACTTAAGGAAAGACTTGGATTATGAACGACTGAAATATGCAAATTTATCTACAAGTCTCCACATATGAACTTCTACACGTACTTTTATATATATTTGTATAAATTTATATAGCATTTTGTTGTTGCTATATTTTTTCTTAAATTTGCATAAAAAGGGTTGAGTAGCTGAAGATTAAATGGCATTTTGACGGTGAGGTGCGGGGCATGAGTTTGGGCGATGACCAAGCCTCTGTCATGGGGGTTACCATCTCAACTTAACTCAATAGATGAGAAATATAATATTTATATATAGAAAAAGCAGTCCCCTTGAAACTATTAATTATTAATGAACAAATTAATTATACAGGAAAAAAAGTGAGATAAGAAATGCATAGGATTTCAGTGTCATTTAGATGTTTTGCTCATTATTTAAATTAATGCTTTTAACTAATAAGCAACAAACGGTTAAGTCAATTAATCATTGGGGTGTTTAATTTCCTAGAGAGTTGTATTGAAAATTAAGTACTTAATATATATTTTAAATTAAAAAATATTCCCTTGCTCTTTATTTTTTTAAGACTAGATTCAATGTAGTTTTCTTTTTGCTTGCATTATATTTTTCTACATCAACTTAGCAGCCTCGAGAGTTATCTAATTTATGCAAATGTCATTATGGATTTTATTTTATAGATTGCAGATTATGGCGATCGTTTACTTATCTAAATGCCATTTGACACAGTGAGAGGGAGGAGGAGAAACCTTTTGCTGACGTAGTTTTTTACACAAGGAAAAATAGAATAGAATAGAATTTGAGATACAATTTTATATATTTAATCTAATATTATTCGATAGGGAATAATAAACTAAGGGAAATCCATAGCCTCTTATTATTTTCCTAATAATAATATCGATATATTATCGATAAAATGATCAGTCAAACACTTGTGAAAATATGTAATTGAATAATTGCTCTAAATATATATTAGAATATTTTTCAATATATAATAGATTTTATACAATTTTTTGGGTAATATGTATATCAGTAAACTTGCTCGACTTTTTCGATATTCTTTCGATAACTGCATTTATTTAAAATTCAGCAGAGTTGCGATGTAAATATTTTCCAATATTATAAATAATTATATCATTATTTTGAATTCGTACAGTAAAATACTTTTGTTTAATATATTTAATAATTAATGTTGAATATACTTAATTATTGCTTCCAATTTTTTCGATATATTTTCGATAATTTAATTTATTCTAAACATCGCTTTTCGTTTAAAATCTTACCTATATTAAAACATCATTTTCTTAATTGCAAGAATCCTTCAATAGTTTTCTGTACTATTTTCCCGCTGTGTATATATCTCGATGATGATGTGGAAAATCTCTCGAGGGGGGGAAAAGGTGGCATTGAGGGGATAGAATCTACACCTGTTGCCAGTGCGTTTGATGTAGGAAGCAGAACTTTACTTCCTGGTTACTGCTCCTCCTCGACGTCGTCGTTCTTCTGGGTTCATTGGCATTTGGGCATTTGAGTCACATGTGGCTCACGTCCTGTGTGTGTGTATGTGTGTCCTGTCTCCTTTTTCCGCCGGTTCCTTCGGTTCCTTCAGCTCCTCGACTAAGCCTGTCATCTGGGCTCTTTATTTTTATTTTATTTTATTTTTTTAACCGGGCCCAAAGACAAAAGACGTTTGAGGTTGATGACACCCAATGGCGGCTACAAAAAAAAACCTACAGAGGAGAACGAAGCCTATAGAGGTTGGCTTTTACAGTTGCTTGAACTAGTTCTGCCTCCCTCTAAGGCACGTGTTCAGTTTGAAAAAATAAAATAAAAAAAGGGGGCGCAACTTTTTTGGCCAAAAGCCTGGATTGCATAAGAGCCGATGGACCCAAGACACTTGAAGAAAATATATAAAACATATTTAAAAAAATATTTTAAAAATATTTAAGAATAGTTTTTGGTTTTTATTTAATTTAAATAGAATTTACTTGAAATATTCTTATACCTTTACCCCTTTTAAATAATAAAACTCTTACAAAATTAATTAAATTTAATTAAAATTCCTTATTTAAGCTCATTTCCTTGCCCCATTTCGCTTAACTTTAGTGTAAGCTCCTTCACTGGCAGCTGGCCAGGGCTTACTCTCCATTTTGACCATCGTTTCGTTGGCAAATCATAAAAATATTTATGTAAATTAATCATTTAAACGCAATGGGATGGACCCATTGGCTGCTGCTGCTTGGGCATGCTCAACACGCGCTCACTTTGCTTGAAAACGACTCAAAATTCACTGCTACACTGGTCAACAAAATACAAATTATGGCTGGGGCGGGAAGATTAGCATAAATTTTATATAGCTTTGGTCATGCCAGCAGTGTCAGTGTGTTTTTATTTTCTGGCCCCTGGTTGGCTGCCAATCTGGTGGATCGATGGATATAGCTACCCGATACCAAGCCATAGATCGGCTGGGGAGATCGCTTATATGGGCCTAGCAGCCGGCTGATAAGCTCGGCTTTTGGCATGCCAAACATGGCCGTGTGCTCGCACGAAATTCCAACTCATATTTATGTCAAAATCCATCAAAGCTTATGTCGCCGCACAATCCGTTAAGGGGCAGGCAGGCGGCAGCAATGCCAATCCAATCCAGCAGCGTATCTAGTTGGAAATCGGCTTTTGGCTTTTCAGTTTTCAGTTGTATTTTTTTTTTTCGGTTCTTGGTTTTTTGAGTTTTTTCCCCTCTGAACAATGCTACGCAAATCCGACAGTGAAATAATGTGGAGACACCGGCGATAACTCAAATAAATAAGAGTCCAAAAACCGCACAAAACGAGATAGGGGATACAGGGAGAGAAATAAGAGTTGAAATTATTAAGAAACGAAATTTTTTTAGAGAAATATTCAAGAAACAGCTGGTTTTTTGTTGAATTTTACTTAGAAACTGTTTAAAATACGAAATTAATAAAGGAAAAAGCTTACATTTATTATTTTAGGATATTTTAAGGCTATGTTTTCCTCCTGGTTTTAGCCACAAAATAATATATATTATTTATAATATTTTACAAATTAAATTATGCAAATTAATATATTTTATTTATTTTTAAATACCATTTTTAAAGAGCTCTATTTCACATTAAAACCCGTCTTAACGTACAAAAGAAATTAGAAACTACAATTTTTTTTAGAGAAATCTTAAAGGAAAAACTAAATTTTTTATTTAATTTAACCAGAAATTTACTTTAGGAAATGTTTAATATAGAAATACCTGAAGCAAAAAGCTTAAATTTATTTTTTTACGGTATTTTAAGGCTCTCTTTTAATCCTGGCTTTAGTCAGAAATTAATATATTTTCTTTAAAATATTTTACAACTTAAATTATGAAAATTAATATATTTTATATATTTTTAAATGCAATTTCCAAAGGGCTCTCTTTCTTCTTTTAAACCCGCCTCAACCTAGTTTTAATGTCTTTATATTTTTTTCGAGACACATATTTAAACACAATGTATCTTTAATCCTCATACAATGTTGAATGGTTACCAAGCTGCTATGAATGTTGAATTCAAAATTAATACATTTTTTGTTGTTTTATTTTTTTCAATGAATAACAAATGATCTAAATGATTTGTTTAGATAGTTCTAGCTATGGCAGATCGGACGTCAGTATAATACTGGATAGTATGTGGGTTGTCCAGTCAACGAAACAAGTTTCCTACAGAGCTTAAATCGTGGCCCAGCATTTCCTGCTGCTGTCATTAAATCTATAGTGGAATTATATACCACTTTTTTCCAACCTCTTTACACTGAGACAATAAGACTTAGATATTATAACTAGATTCCTGAAAGGTTGAAAGAAAAAAGGATACATTAATTATAAGTTTTTAAAAAAATATATAACCCTTCTTGAAGTCTTAAAGATTTTTATACAATTTTTCTTGGTACAAAAATTTGTTTTTCTGTTAGGTTTTATTCTTGGAAATATTCTCTTAAATATTCTCTAACAATTTTCTAAAATCCATTTCCAAATCCAAGTGCATTTGGCGGCAACGATCTTTAGCTGAGTCAACTTCCGACGTGACAACAGTCAGTCAGCGTTTCGAATCGAGCTGCCTCCGAGCTATCTCGAAGCTGTGGGGCCGCAACTAACTTAATCGATTGAAAATTGATTCTTGTAAATAATTTCAGTTGACGTCAGCGTTAATTACATGAGCAAAAAGTCAATGCAAAAAAAAATACAGAAAAATTAAAATAAAATTATAAAAATAAAACACAAATCTTTGGCACGACTCTCTCAACGCTGAATCATTCGAATGCACGTGGCTGATTTATTACATATATCTATATAGCACCCTCCATATACATATACCCAATCCAGGCAGAACCTTTTTTGCCCACTAGCCTTGACCGCCGGCTATGTCGAGTGGCTCAACTGGTTGACAGACTGACTAGAGATAGTCGGGTCGTGTATATATAACAAACAGTGTTCGCCCCCACCAGATAATTAGCATATTTTGCGCCGATATGGGTCAGCCATAGCTGTGCCTTACTGTGCCTGAAAAAAAAAACTGGGTTGGGCCCAGCGAACAAAGCTCTTTTATTTTTGCGAATAGAAAAAACTAAAACAGTCCGATAAATTCACTCTGGGAGGAGTACATTAAATGGTTTGGTGTTTATGTGAAATGAATAATGTTTTAGGATTAAGTGATGTCATCTTTTGAGGTTTTGATTAAGAGTGTTTTAGTGAAAATAATTTACTAAACCAAACAAAAGACCCATCTTTACAAGACAAAGACTTGGTTTGTTTATTAAAAAATCATTTGGTAGTTTTTTTAAAAGACTTTTAGTAACTTTTCAAAGAATTTGTAACCTTTTGATTAACAAGATTTATCCACATTTTCATGGTGGTTATAACAAAGGGTTTTTCATTTTCCATTTATTTATCAGAGATTTAAGAATTAAATATCCGTTATGGTCTTTAGTATTGTAATTCCCTTTGTTGTTTATCAAGAGAAAATTATACAATGTCTCTGAATATTAACCGAATTTCATTATGGGTTTTTCCTTTGTTGAAATTTCTTTTAAATAATTAAATATTTTAAAGAAAAGACTATGCAGGGGCATAGCAAATTATTTAAACAAAGTTTTCTTTACACCTGATTAGTGTATATTATCATGGAAAATTCTTTTAAATTTGTAAACAATTTTCAAAAGGGAAAATTTTCACTTAATAACTGGTTATTATTGGAAGAAAATAAATTAAATATTGTATAAATTATTTAGGTGGTTTTATGGAAAAAATAGTTAATATTTTAATCCGATTTGAATATATTTTTACGAGGAATTTATTAGAAAAGCTCTTAAGGTTTTATTTTTAACAATAATATTCACACAATAACTGGTTATCATTAGAAGAAATTTACTTAAAAAAATAAATTTAAAAAATAATTAAATAAATTATTTAGCTTTTTTTTATAACATTTTAATTCAATTTGAAATATATTTAATATTAATTTATTATAAAAGCTCTTAAGATCTTATTTTTAATATTTGTATTAGCACAATAACTGGTTATCATTAGATAATTATTTAAAAAAATGTATAGAAATAATAAAACAAATTATTTAGGTGTTTTAATAACATTTTAATTCCATTTTAAATATATTTAATGGGAATTTAATAGATTATCTTAAAGGATCTTTATTTTATTTTTAATATTTAGTAAGTAAGCTTATAATAATTTTATTTTCGGCCTCTCTAAACCTTTTAAAAAATTCTAAATTATTATCCGTCTTCCCCTGAATCTCTTCTCCTATTGGTAGAGTATCTTACTGCCGACTTTTCAGATACTTCCCTCTGGGTCCTCATTCGAATTTCCAATAGATGTTCGCCGCTGTCCATTGGAATACTAGAGTAATTCCTACGTGTTTTCTCCCCTGACTTAGTCAGCAGTTTGGGTCGTGTCAATGCGATTGGCATTTAACGAGCTTCATTGCTTATAGGGTTAACATTTTGGCATAAGTACACACCCAGTTTCTATTTTTTTTTTTTCTACCATTTCTGCCAGCACGTGTATCTGTGTCGCCCATCTCTGCTCTGGGGCCCAACTATCCCCGGCTATCTATCTAACTATTGTGAGTACTTGTCATTTAGTTTACTATTTACTGTCACGCTTTTGAGTGCCCCTCGAATGGAAATGGGTACGAATACGGGTACGGGCACGGGCATGGGTCTGCGGTCGAAGGGGCTTGGTTTGGTTCGAGTTATAACTGGGAAGGGCCGAACGGTCGTCCGTCTGGGCGGGGATATATAGGGAACAGTGCCAAGAGATATGGACAGAGAAAAGGCTGACCTCCGATAATGCCAGTGGGCAGCGGGACAACTGTTTGGTTAGTGATTCAGAGAGTAGAGTTGACTTGTAGCTTAGGGGTTGGTTAATTTATATAAAATTTATATAAAAGCTTTATTTTTATTTTCTATAAAAAATGTTTGAATTATTAAATTTAAAAAAAATTTAAAAACTGTAAAATGAATTTACCTTTAAGGTATTGTTCTGCCAAGTTTAAAGTAATTTAAATTTTTATTTCTTTTTTTGCATTTAATTGCACATTTTGGAAATCACTAAAATATATGGGAATTTTTTCAATAAAATAACAGTTTTATATATATTTTTTTAATATAAATAATACTCTTAACAACATTATTTTGTATACCATATAAAATTCTGTTATAAAAATAATTATAAGTAAAGATTTCATCATAAGAAATAATACGTTTTATATACTTTTACATAAGAAATATTTAATAATATATAAATGCCATTATTAAAATGTCAAAATTACAATTATATTTGAAATAATTGTTTTAAATTTAATTTGTAAGTTTTACTAATTTTTTTAGTTTAAAAATCTAAAGAAAAAGTATTTTTACTGTACAAATTACATCTATAAGTAAAATTATATATTCAAGTAAAACCTTTTTGCCGGTTTTCTTTCTAAATAGTTGTTCAAAAAATATAATATTTAAATTTACACTAAAATATTTTAATGTAAAATTTTTTTTTAAGAATTTTCTATGTAAACAGTTTTTAAAAATTTTAATTTACATTAATACAATTACTTTCTAAGGCAGACTTACGTTAGGCAACCTTTTTAAATTTAAAAAATATGAATCTATTAATTAATAATATTTAAAAATATTTCTTTTTGTTCAGTCTTCATTACTGAGAACTTAAAAATACTATTTAGAAATCCCGCTTCATGATTATTCCCCTCTTCGTACTGTTGCATCTTTCGTTCCTGTATCTCCTCTTGGCCATTGTTTGTCAAACATCAGGCAACTCAACGGCTCCACCTCCGTGTTTTTTCCGCCTCCAGATCCAATCCTCCACTTCATCCTCCGCTAGTTGCTGCTGCTGCTGCTGCTGCTGCTGTGCCATGTCAGTTCCAGTTGTCCAATGTCCCCGCGTCGGCGACAAAAACGGCGCGTCAAAAGCAAACATTTTGCGCGGCACAGTTTTGATTTATGAGCTGAAATTAAATTAACTGCTGCAACACACAGCAGTGCAGAAGTGAAGGAATTTAAAGCATTGAAATGTCCTGGCCCTGGTCTCCTGGCCAGTGGCAAAAATGCCAAATGTGGCCATTGCGGAGGCTGTGAAAATTGCAGGGACACAACAAGGAAACCAAATCGTTGTCGACGCTCGTTTCATTCCCATTTCGCACGATAAAGTAACAATATATATATATATTATTTTTTTATTGTATTTTTCCTTCATTTTTGTACTTGTATGCAATTGATAAAATTATCATTGTGTCCCTGCATTTTGTGTGTTATTATTTTTTATTTCACTCGCTTATCGGACAAGGCAAAGGCAAAATAAAATATAATAAAAATAAAACATTAAATTGCTTGCATTTCTCCTATCAGTTTTGGTTCAGTTTTGGCCTCCATATCTCCAGACAGTGGTATCATATTTAAAGATATTATGGCAAAGGCTTTTGGTTTTTTTATTACTCTTTTGTGAAGGTCTTTTTTTTTTGCTGAAGTTTAAGCTTTTAATAATTAATTTTGTGGAGTAAAACTTCTTAAAGTTGTATACTACTATACTAACTACTCCCGCATTAAACTCCTCGAGCTCCTTCTTAAGTTATCTTTTCACCCTTTTATTAGTATATTTTTTCGCTATTTTTTAACCGTAACAAAACCCTTAAAAATGTAGCAAAAATCTTCTCATTTTTGTTGTAAATAAACGTAGGATAAAGAAGATATATTACATATTATTATAAGATATATTATATTATATTTAACATAAGAATCTAAAAAATATTTATCTACAGTAAGACTTATACATTAACCTCCTAAAGCTACTCCTTTAGCCATCTTTTAACCTTTTACCTAAGTATCTTTTCGCGCTCTTTTTAACCCTAACTAACCCCTACTAATTTAAACACAATATTCTCCTTCCTGCGGCTCCTCAAATTACAATTAAGCAATTTCTTCCAGTTCTAACCAATCAGCAGCAAACAATTGCCATTAGTCGAGACAACTTTAGCAATTAGCAAAACCAAAAGTGGAAGCCATTTAGTAGAGGGAAATACACATATAACATAACATATATATAGCTATAGCTACATCTATATGTAGAGCGAGATGGAGCACACACCATTCAACGTTATCTGTACTGGGCAATTAATTGAAATTGATATTTAGTTAGATTAGAAATAATGTTTGTTAATTTATGACAAATACTTTCAAGTGGCTTTAGCTTTAGCTCAGCTCGGCCGCACCTCGATTTAGCCCTTTAGCTCGGTTTTGGTATTAGTCATCGAGGCAGTATTCCATATCTTATCGGTAGCTCTGCTGCGTTCTCAGTATCTGTATCTATATCTTGATGCTTGCCACACGCTTTTGACATTCGATCTTTAAGTGGAATTATGGAATTTTTCTCTCTCTTTGTTATTTTGCAGATTTTTGTTAGTATTTGAGAATATTTTTTCTATTTTCTGGATGATTACGTGATTTTTGGTTAAATAAGGAATGTTTTTAGTGACTTTATAGCATTCTTAAGGATTTAATCATTACATTTTGGGTTTATAGAAATTAAAAATATATTTTAAGTTAAAAAAATATATAAGAACAGCTGATTCTTGAGATACTTTGAAGCGTAAGAACAGGAATTGGATTTAGTAATAACAACTGTATATTTTAAATTAAAGAAATATATAAGCAGCTGATTTCTGAGCTATTTTGAAGCGTATTTCGTTCTCAGTAACTTTAACCTATACTTTAAAGAACTTTTCATATATTAAACATAATTTTAAATATATTTTAACAGACGTTCTTATAAAGAATTTTTGGGATTTTAGAACCTTTTCTTATTTATTTATAATATTTATACAAAACATTGTCTTAACATTAAATATCATAGTAAAATATAAGACACTTTCCTAATCATTATTTTTCAAGTGTTTTTGCTTTATTATCATTGAGTGCTTTTCAGAAATGACTTTTTCAATTGCTAAAAGAAAGATAAATATAAATATCTCTAGATAAAATAAACACTTTATAGTTAAACTTACTTTCCCACCGTTTAGGCGTTGTTTTCCTCATTTTGATGGCACTTCTTGTAGCTTTTAATACTTGTTATATTTCCTTTGTTTGTTTTTTTGGAGAACTTTGCATTATTTTCTTAAATTTTCTTTGTTGTTTTTTGGTCTTCCAAGAGCACGGTATGAAGTTCCTACGAGTTTATAATGTGAACGTAGGAACTCTATACCTCGCTGATGGCAAAAACCAGGTAAAAAATATCTCGGCAGTGGGTTTGCCTTATTTTTTTTTTTCTTTTTCACAAAACTTGAACAACAACCACAACTCTCAACTCCACATACCAGCCTTACAGAAATTCCAACTCTTTTTTTTTTTACGTAGTATTTCTCAGTTGTTATTCTGCTGATGGGATTCTCCTCTTCATGGGATTTGTGCTGGGGGAATTCTAGCCTGATGATGATGGTGATGATGATGATGATGACGACGACGGTTATATATGGTTATATATATGGTCGATCGACCTCCTCCTCTGCTTCCCCGTCGCTAGCTGCTCGCTTGGCAGCTTTTTTAATTTTTTTTTCTCCCCTGTTTTTCAGGGTTTGGTTTCGGCGTTTTTTGCTGGATCAACTTTTTGTTAGATTGAATTTAAATAATTTTCAAATCATTATTAATAATCTGTGTTTAAAATAAACTATAATTTCAGAGTGTTATGCAAAAATATAGATATGATTTCTGTGGAAAGTTTTCGAGATTATTTTTTCGCGTTTTATTTCTGAGAAATTTTTAAGCGGAAGTTTGTTTTCCATTTTTGATTATTTACTTGGCTCGGTTTTAATAGGGTTCTTTGAAATTTTTAGAGATCACACATTTTGTGGAATAGAATAAAGCATTTTTCAGAAAATCGTAAATTTATATTGGAATAATAAACATTATTTTTTCAACGAAACTTTTAAATTTCAATATATTCTTGTTATATGTATATTTTTTTCTCTATTATTTTATCAAATTTTTAATACAGAATTTTCTGTTGGATTTTAAAGTTTTTTATTTATATAGTTAACGCTTTTTTTTTCTTTGACAAATTTGTTTATTTTTTACTAATTATTAATTCCTAAAATTGGAAAATCTCTTTATATTATTTTTTTATATTTTATATAATTTTAGGGACTAATCCAGTGGTGTTTTATTTTACTTCTCTCAGTTTTTTATATTTTTCCCGTTTTCTTCTGTTCTTTTTATTCTTTTTTTTAATAAAACGTTTACTTTATGCTTTCCGCTTTTTGTTGAGGCATTTGTTTTTATTTTATTTAAATTTATTTAATATTTTTTTAAGCACTTTGAAAGTTTTTTACGAATATTGTGTCAAGTCACGCGTTTGGCGAAAAACCCGAGAAAAAGCCACGGAGCAGTTTTCTAGCGTTCGATGCGCGATTTCGGAGCTCCGAAACCGAAATGAAAAAAAACGCAGCGAAGTCGCGCAGAAAATAACTCGAAGTGCGACGATGTTGCGACGCTGGCAGCGGACGCCGACCGAGGCAGAGGCAGAGACAGAGGCGACGGCAGAGGCTGAGGCAGCAGCAAATAGCGACTGCAGCGTTTGATCGCGCGACTATAAACGCGCGCAGAAACTTTGGTTAAAAGTTGCGAGGGGGCAGAGAGATCTAGTAGGGAGCGTGTGTGTGTGTGTGTGTGTGTGTGTCTTCGCTGCCAACTGCGACGGCAACAGCGACTTTTTACCGCTATCAATCGATAATCGCCAGATTAGAAAACGCGTCGACTTTACGTTCACTTGTGCACGTAAGCAGCGCTACAAGTGCAACACACACACACACAAAGGCTCTCCTATATATATACATATATATGTGTTTATATATATATGTATTTATTCGTATGCCGCACCGATCAAGTAATTCCAGTTTTTCCTCCACCAAAGTTTTTTACCGTTAGCACAACCGAACGGTATAGCCGACAAAACGCGAATGAAACGCGTGCTTACGCGCTGCTTTGGTTGGCTGCTGCCTTTCCTCGCTGCCGTGGTGGGTTTCTTTGACGTTGCTGCTGCTGCCGGTAGTACTGCTGGTGGTGGTGGTGGTGGTTTTCCCTGTGTGGTGACTTTGCCGTTGCATTTGTCGCTTTGTCGCCCAGCAAGAACAGCAGCAGCAGCAGCGAGTGACGCAAGCAGCGGTGAAAGCCAGCGCCACTGCCGCGGCCAGCGTCGCTGCCAGCGCTGCAGTTTTATTTTATTTTTTTTTATATATATTTTTTCTTTATCGTTTTTTTGTTTCTCTTTATTTTTGCGTGGGCGCCGCACGCTTTGCCAACTCAATTAATAATAAAACGCGACTTTTAATTAATGAAACAATTAAAAAGTTAGCCCCCCAAAAAAGGGCATGCCAAATAAAATAAAAAATTAAATATAAGAAAAAAAAAGAAATAATAAATACTGAGCATTTCAAGGCCAACGGCAGCCCGTAAAAAACAACAACAAAAGAGCGCGGAGTTCGATGATCTGTTTACGATTTTTTCTCTTCTTTTATTTTTTGTTTTTTTGAGCAGCAGCATCATCATCGCATTCGTGTTGTTGTTGCTGGGATGGTCGTTGCCTTCTCTGGAAAAAGCTGAAAAAGTATAAAAAATTAAAGTAAAATAAAAAAACAAGGCAGAGATACGCTGAAAACACAGCTAAGGGAAAAATAATGAAAACAAAGACCAGACTTAAACTCTAAAAATCAATTAAGGAAAATTAAGGACAATAAAAAGATACTTTTTCTAAATAAAGATTGATTTGTAATAAATTTTTGAACAAGAAATTATATTTTTTTTAATTTTTTAAATACACACATATTTAATATATTTTTTTTCTATTAGTTGTTATTTTATTTTTCATTCAGAAGTTTTTTTATTCAGCAATAAATCTAAAAAAAAAAAATAAAAATAAAAATAAAGTAATACCAAAAATGACTATTTTGACTATAAATTCGTATGTATTTGTCAGAAGTTATGATCTTGATCAGAAATCGTGGCATTAGTTATTATAAAGTCCAAAAATGTAACCCGTTTTAACAGAAATGTGTCCGTATTTTCTAAAATTTTTATGGAATCCTAAAATGTAATATCGATTATAAGAATTAATTAAAAGTATAAAACACAACAAAAAATTTTAAAATCTTTTCTTAAATGGTTTTATTTTATTTTCACAATTAAAATATAAAAAAAGCTAGCTCAAAAAAATACAAATTAATTTGTATCTTTAAATTTTTTGACATAAAAATGTATCTTTTTTGGCATAAAATCGTATAATTCCTAGCAGCTCATGAATAAAACTGGAATTTATGATAAAGTTAGCTTGAAAACTTCACTATAATTATGACACTCACTGTGCGTGAACCTATCGCTTTTGCTGTTGCCGTCGCCGTCTCTGCCGGCGTCGCAGTCGCCGTGCGTATGTACAGTAGCCTGTGTTTCAAGTGTATTTTCACAGATATTTATCTAGATACGCGCGACGAGCGCTGCCTTTGCTGCCTTCTTTATTTACCGTAAGACTCACGAAGGCCGCCAAAGCCCCCTCTCCTCGAAAAAAAAAATGAAGTAAACATTCAATTTACAACAACGCCGCCGCACACGACTCTCCAAGTGGCCAACAAAAAGCAGATAAAAGCCAACAAAAGCCATGGCAAATACCGGAGATCTACAATAGGCTAAAATCTTCGTCATCGAAGCAAACGTCCATTTATGATTAGAATATTTTTCGTTTATTTGTTCGTCTTTTTGGCGCGACGCCGAAATATTTTTGGCGCCTTTTTTGGTTGGCAGTCTTTGTTTTTTTTGTTGTTTTTGGTTTTTTTTTATAGCCCGCAGTGTGATTAACACCTGAAAACGCGCTCTTTCATTATCAATTTCTGGCACGTGTTAACTGCAACAGGGCAAGGTCAAAAATCGCCAGAGAAATGTACAAGTACATATAGCATTTCGATCGTAAATAATCGTAAGAATGCAATCGCCAAGTGTATGAACAAATTTTTGGTGTTTATTTTTGACTCACAGTTTTTGTTGTTGTTTTTGGGGGGGGGGGGGACTTTTGTTGCTTTCCGCTTGAAAAAAGCATAATAAAATGTTAACAATAGAGAGAGAGAGAGAGCGAAACAACAACCTGTTTCCAAGCAGCTCTGACTTTTGTTAATTCTTTTACAGTGGAGACTTGCATCGGAAAAATATTTTTAAGTTTTTGATTTGAGGGAATATTTAAAATAAAATATTTTTAGTTAATTTTAAACCTTAATATCTTGGTTATTATATAAATATTTTTGAATACAAGGGTTTAATTTAGATAAAAAATTGTATTTTAGTTTAAAAGAAGTTTTCTTTCAAGACTAAATTTAACTTTAAGTAATTAAAAAATTATTTGACAAAGAAAACGGATTGAGAAATATTTAAAACATTAATTTTATAATTAAATTAAATATATTCCGAATATTTTTAATAATAATATATTAATAATTATACAGATATTGTAAATATACAAATTTATTTTAATAAAAAATCGTTTAATGTTTAAAAATAAATTGTACTTCAAGTCAAAATAATTTTAATATAAATTTGACTTAGAAATAGTTTTAGAAAATATTTTTAATATTTATTTTATAAGCAAAACT
Organism: Drosophila bocki; assembly: GCA_008042715.1. Classification (NCBI taxonomy): domain Eukaryota; kingdom Metazoa; phylum Arthropoda; class Insecta; order Diptera; family Drosophilidae; genus Drosophila; species Drosophila bocki. The sequence continues at coordinate 21,770 of VNJY01006619.1, read as the reverse complement.
ACTTTTTTTTCTTAGAAAATGTTTGAAAATATTTCCAAAATTCATTTATTAATAAATCCTATTTTTAACCACTTTTTTTTATGAGAAAATGTTTAATCTAGGAGAGTTCACCGTGTTAAAAATAGTATACGCTTTTTTTTCCTTTGCGCTTGGCTGGGTTGCCATTTCGGTGCGTTTTTGAAGGTCAACTTTTGGTTTTATTTCATGTTTTCTCCCTCGGTTTAATGAGCTTGAAAGAGTTGATTTCGATGTTTTAACGGTTTGGCTTTGGATATTTGCTGTCTGCCTAAACTCGTCATCCGTTGTACTTGCGTGTAGTTTCAATGTTCCTAAAACCGCCAAAGTACAAAAACATGTACAACCAATGCTTGACAAGCAATTTTGGCGGCCAGAACAAACACGCCACAAAAAATTAGAGAGGCACAAATAAAAAAAAATGTAAAAAGATACAAAAAAAAGCTGGGAAAAATACAGAAAATTCATAAGAAAAATGTGTCAAAGCCGGCAAAGCCGAAACAAAAAAGACAAAGACAAATGCGGCATGTCTTGAGGTACATGAGCAGCGATTAGCGACAATTTCTGCCCAGTCATAGCTTGATAAAGGGGATAGAGATACACACATGTACATATGTATCTATAAGATACAAGATATAGACACGGAGATGGACAGTTGGAAGATGCGATGATGCAATCGCATTTAATTAACAAGCGTGGAAAGAACTCTGCCTGGTGGCAGGTTCCTTCTCTCTTGACCAAAAACGAAGAATGGAAAAAAACGAGAGATGAACATAAATTTCAAATTTATGACTGCCACTTGAACACACACACACATGGAACTACTAAAGTATGGACACCTTGACAGGGCCCCTAGATTTATGAGAGGCCCATACAATTCATACATCAACAGCTCTTTTCATAATCTCCCCACAGAATGGCTTTGGTTTCTCTTTTTTTTTCTGTAGCATATTATTATTTCTTTTATATATTTTTTCTCAATAATAGAAGTTGGAAAATATTATAATTTCCCTACGTTCCATTCAAATAAATCTTGGGCATTGCGTAGGCGCTGCGGCAACACAAACACACACCAAATCATTTAGGCCACGCCCTGTTTTCTATGCTTTTTTTTTGGGCTCATCCAAGAGCCTCATGAATTTCAATGAAATTTATGACAATAAATCAGATGGGCCTGAACTGAAACGAACCCAAAGTCTAACCAAAATTTTTTAAATTTGTTTTTTTTTCGGTAACTCTTGGGGAGTCTAAAAAAGGGGTTTGTTACACTTTAGGAAATATTTTTTGGATATAAGTAAGTTTAAATTATTTTAAAAATTTTTAGAAAAACAATGATAAGAAATAAGAACATAAACTTACCCTGATATAAGAAATTTAACCTCTGATTAAAATGAGGCCCTAAAAATTTAAAAAGAAAATAATTCTGTGGTCCCTATTAAAAAGTTAACCCCTGGTTAAAATGGATGAAATTCTACGATTTTTTGCCTTAAAGTAACCTAATGTCAAATAATAAATCTCTGGTTAATAAACGAGTGAACGTTAATTATTTTACAAATTTAACTTCTGATTAAAATGAGCCCCTAAAATTTTGAAGAGAAAATAATTCTGCCGTTGGTAAAAAGTTAACTCCTGGTTAAAATCATGCCTAAGAAATTCTAGAAATTGTCTCCTTAAATTAACCTAAGGTCAAATAACAAATCTCTGGTTATTAATCAAGTAAACGTTAATTATTTGGTAGTTTGTTTCAATTTGTTAATATTAAAAAAAAATTTTTTTCATTTAACCACCCGTTAACTTTTCCCCTGTGCAGGGTTAGAGTGAAAGAGCAAAAAGTAGAGTCTAAAAAATTTGCTTTGCTTCCTTATCTTTGGCTCATTCACACATAGAGAAAAGAGATCTGTGTCAGCAGACAAACTTTTTTTGGGCGAAAAGTTTGTGGCCCACTTTTTCCCTTCAGCATTTCCCTTCTTTTTTTCTGTTTGTAATTTTTTTGGGGGTGCCGCAAGGCGACGCCTACAATCATGTGTGAGTGTGTGTGCGAAGGACAAACATGGCTGTCAAACTCAAAGAGTCCTGGCCAAGAAAACCACCACAGACGCAGACAGGCAGACGGGAAACCACCTCACACATGAAGAGAGAAAAGTTATGAACTACCCACGAGGCCAAAGGCAACAAGAATTGTAACACATATATGTATGTAGGTACACAGAGAGAGGGAGGAAAATGTGTGGGAAAAATCGGGGGTGACTTTCCCCTTGGTATTACTTATTGATTATTGTTTTCCCCGGTTCTGAGGAAAACTCAGGAAATTGGGGGCGGGTGACGCATTTCGCTGGCTTTGTCCCTTTCGCACATTGCGTGCCTATTTAACATTCACATGTTTTTCCGTTTTCCGTATTTTCTCCAGGGGAAATGTCTCATAAATATGATTTATACGCACACACACACACAAAGCGAAGTAAGGTACATATAATTGCGTGTACAAATCTGATATATATTTTTGTTATATTTTTTCTTTAGCTTATTAAGGCTCTAAAGATCCTCACCCACTTCTGGGCCAGTTGAGGAGGTGTCTCCGGGCATTCTCGAGTGCAGTATTAACAAAACTGCAAACCCAAGGCAAACACTTGCCGCCAAAAATAAACGCGATATGTGTATCGCTGTGAAGAACGCGGCTCCACTCCCTCGCGGTTCAATCGAGCATGTCAATCATATGACGGACAAAAAGCAGATTGAAAATAAAATTGAAAATAAATTTATTTTGGGGGGAGCTCTGCCTTTTGTCTTTGGACAAAGGCACTGTGAGAAAAATGTAGGTGAAGTATTAAGGTTTTTTAAAATAATATTACCTAAGGTATTTAAAGGTCTAAATAAAATAGGAGGTTATACCCCTTTCTCATTTGTTTGGTTTTAATTTCTATAAAATTAATACTGTTTTTATTCAAAGATTTTAAGTTAGAAAAAAAACAAAAACCATTAAAAAAATACACCGATAAAAAAACATTTTTTTTAATACAATTTTCTGAGTAAGTTTTTAATAACCTATATAATTAAAAAAAATTGTAGTTATCAGTATTAGTTTTCTGAAAATGCTATTTAATTTACAATTTAATGCATTTAAAATTCTCTAATTGTTGTTTCTTTTATATTTTAACGTAATCCCCTTTTCCTTTAGTGTATTTTATTTGTTTTGCAATTGAAAGTCAATTGAGCAGACTTCGGTTTTATTATTTTTTGTAGTCTGAAATTTTTTGGGTAACTTTTTGGAGGGGCCTTTCCTGTCCTGTATGGTTCCTTCATGTAAATGCAAATTCACGCAGCTGCCCTGAGAGTCCCCGTTTTCCCCCACCTCTTGGCTGCTGTTGCCCCTCTCATCTCCTTTGTTCCTTTCATGCATTTTAGCAATTTGCAAATTTACAAGCTGTACACACACATGAGAGGAAAAAGGAGAGGAACAGAGACGCGTGCATGTTTAATATCAAATTATGAAGCGGCGTTTTACCCTCATCCGGTGTTGCAGCGTCCCCCGCTAACCCTATAGCCATCAATGCACTGAGCTAAAAAAAAATTAGAAAATATTATACAGATTCAAAAAAAATTTTAAAGTCAATGATTAATACAAAATAAAATAAATCCTAAGCAATTTTATATAAAGAAGGGTTTTTAGTGGTAACATTAACTTTAGACGTTGTAATCCTCATTAATTGTTTTTTTTTTTGAATGCTTTAAATGGTTGGGAATTATAAGGAAAAATGTGAGAAAACTATTCAATTAGGAGGTATCTGTCTACACCTAATGATTAATTAATAAATTTGGAATTTTTAGCGATATGTAAGGATCTTTACTTCCTGTAAAGTCAATTAATAAATATAGAAAAATATTAAAAAAAAAAATTTATTTTATATACTCTGAATATATTTTGATTCAAGAAAAATTCTTTATATAATAATGTTATAACCACACCATTACCTTAAATATTTATTTAATATTTTAAATATTTTTTGTTCCCTCTTTTTTTCCTTCGTGTACAAACACCCCCCCTTACCGTCACTGTGATTGTGCAGTTTTGTGAAGTGCGTTGGCAACATTTGTATGCAAATTGCTTTGGCGAGTGCATGTGCAACATGTTGCCTTTGTGGTTCCTCCAGCTCCTCGGTTATGCTGAGTTTCCATGGGGGTTCCGGGTTCCAGGGTACGGGGGTGGAGTCGTTCTGACTTTGACTTCCACTTGGGTATCGACTGCCGACTGCCTGCAAATAAAGAACGCATTGAGTTTTTATTAGTTTTTGATGATGCTCATAAAACGACGCGACGGCAGCGATGATAAAAATCAGTTTGCTTAAGTAAAGTGAGGCATTTACGGGGGTAAACGAAGAGTGGAAATCGAGGCAAGAGTTGAATTGATTGTTCGAAAGTAAGCGTTGCTAAAATGCAATAAAAATAAAGTGAGCTCACTCCTCCTCCCTTTGCTGCCATTTGATGGCGTTGACAAGTGGCCCTGGCTTTGGTTCTGCGGTATCTTTCTCCCTTGATCTCTGAGTCGATGAACCCCACCTGCGGATAAACTCTCTTGGATTACACTTCCTCGGGCTGAACGTGATCCCCCATAAAAAACTGGAGAAAACCATTCGAAATGCCCATCTATAAACGATGCATTGCAATAGTTTTCCTAAACTTTTTTACGATCTGGGTTAGATGCAGCTTTTGCCCTAGGGTCGAGTCTTTATACGATCGAAAATATAACCGTCTTGGGATTAAGATCGAGGTGTAATGGCATTCTTTTTATTACGATTTTATTAATGCTGTAAATATGCAAGCTGAATGCCACTCCCTGAAAGTAGATCACCATAAATGGGTAATCAATAAAGTAGTATTTATGGGCACTTAATGGGGGAAGTAAGATCTTTTTTTTTATTACATCCGCATTTTTATAAATTTTAGAAGGTTTTTCTTTGGGCTTTTTGTATTTTAAAATAAATTTTAAATGCTTTTTTAAGGAGCGAAATCTAAGAACATTAATTTAAATTACACAAATCTCTTCGGAGACAGTCACTGCTGTAAATATCCTTCTCTCTCTCTCTCTCTGAGACAAAATCAGGTTGCCCCTTCATCATCATCATCATCAAGGACAGTTCACTGTCCCCGAATAATGATATAATGATAATGACTGCCAGGCAGGCTGTGTGTGCATCTCACACATCGTAATAATTACGGAGGGCTATTGATGGGCCTCTCGGTGTGCCTTGTACGAATAACATACCTTGGCCATAAGTTGCAAAGGCAGAGGTAGTTGTAGTCCCAGTCCCAGGTTGCCTTATAAACAATTACGATAATAGCGTCCATCCATAAGAACTATAGCGTTTAATGGACTTTTAGCTAAATTAACAAAACCAACAGTGGGTCACAGAGAGAGAGGCAGCAGCCACGCTAATCGCTGACCGACGCGCCCCTCTTTCGGCTTTGTGTGGGTTTTTCTGTTGTAAAAGTGTATGTGTGTCTGTTTGTGTTTGTGCACCGCCTAATGACACAACATTTCATTAAAAATAATTTCACAAAACATTTGACGTATTACGTGCAATTGGCATTTCTAATGACAAAACTCGGCCACAAACTGACAGATGTAGATAGTCGTCGGTGGGCTTGTAGCTATCGCTATCTCTGTGTAGCTTCTATTGTATCTATCTCTTTCACCCTCTGTGGGTTTTTTACACGACAAAAAAAAAATAGTATTAATGTATATATATTTATTAAGGTTAATGTTTGTTTTTGTAATTTTTTTTTTTTATAAATAAAATCCACATTATTTCCTTGAAAACCTGAAAGGCAAACCTTCTAACGTAAAGATTTAAAATATGTTAAAGATCGAAGGAAAAAATAAAAATTTTTATTAGGTTTCTATAAAATGAATTCTTTTTTTATATCAAATATATTTAAAATTATATTTATTATATGTTTTATTTTAATTTATTTAGTTTAATTTTATTTATTACTTTTTTTTATTTAATTTAATTTATTTTAATTTAATTATATTTTATTTTTTATGTAAAAAATAATCTTTTTATGTCATAGCTTAAAATAAACCATAATTATTAATTAATTAATTTTAAGACTCTATTTTTTTTTTAAATTTCGAAATACATGTTTTTCTTTTCTTTATTACTCATTAAGCATTTACTACTACTATTTTTCTCTGTGTAATAATTTTATTTATTTTGTTGTCGCGCTTGTTACACATTAGTTAGCTCGTTTTTAGTTTCATTTCATTCTTATCTCTATTAAAATCTCTGTTAAAACGTTTTTTAATTTCCCAATCGCCTCGGCACAATCGCTTAATTATAGTACCCGATGTAAATAGCAACAAAAAAACGTGAAAATATTGATTTACTTGTAGATTAGTTATCAGGCTTTTTAAGCTTAAAAACCATTTTCCCAGCATATTATTTTAAGAAAACCTGTTTGGAGGCACAAAAAAAAAAGGCAAATCTGTGAACTCCATTAGGCATCTTGCAGATAAAGTAAAGTTTTTATTTTTTATTTGGCGAATGCCTGTCAATCAAGTGTCAAGTGGGGGGAAACCATCAACAATATCGAATTTCTGGTCTCAGTCAACTAATTAAATTACGAGGAAAATGTAGAAAAATCTCTGATGTTGGATTGGTTAAATTTAAACAAGTTGCAGTTCAAATATATATACTAAAAATATATATATTTTAATTTGGTTGGCAATACTTTTTGATTTAATAATTTATTTTTTATGTGATGACTTGAAAGTTTTTGGCTTTGTAAAATTATGCTTAACAAATTTTTAATTTAATTTTTAATTTAATAAATTAAATTCCAACAGCGAATGAAAATGACTCACTGCCTCAAAACTAACAGCAGTTTTTGCCTTCGCCGCCTTGCAACAATATATAAATATGTAAGAGGTTTTCCCTGGTCGATTATGCGCATAGTGCAAGTGTTTGCCACGATATATATATATACGAATACTATATACATTTGTGGATATATCTGTATATATATAGCACAGCTGATGCCTTGCACAAATGCTAATGAAAGTTGTTGTCATTCATAGAAAGTGTCAAATGCAGTTCATTGAGGAATAGAGTGTAAATGAGTAATATTTTATACAGACAAGGGTTTTGGAAAATTATTATTAATTGCTTAAAAAACATAAAATTAAATTTATTGAAATTTCCACTGCTTTAATTGAAATCTCCTCAATAAATTTCCATCTCCTGGCATCTTCTCCATTTAATTTCCCTATAAATCAATGTGGAATTCTCCTTTCTAATTGATTTGGGCTTCACTTGATTGGCTCTACCTATAAATTAGCCAGCAGCACTTTGCTGTGGCTCATTAAATCAAAGCAACCACTGCAATAATGCAGCATAATTAAATATGCAACCAAAAACTATGTACAATTAAATTAAGCCCCGGCTTTGTTGGCGTTGCAGCAGCAGCATAGAGCTACTGTTGATGTTGATGTTGATGTTGCTTTTGTGGGCTTATCAAGCAATGCATCGCCTGTTGCAGGTTGCAGGTTGCCTGGCTGTAGGTTGCAGGTTGCCTGGTTGCCACAGTTGCTGTGGTATTTCCTGTCAGAGATTTTGCATAAATAATTTTTGATAATCAAAGTTTGCGACGGCCACATAAATTTAATTAGCGGCATATGTTGCATTTAATTAAGCAGTAAGCTCACTTGTGCTGACTTAGTGCGTTGTCTAACTTTTTGTTGTTGGCGTTGTTGGGTTGCTGCTGCTTTAATTAAAATTCACACGATGTGAAATGCTCATTTCGTAGGCCAACTGCGTGCCTCGGTTCGTTTGCCATTATTGCAACTCTCTCGTATTTGTATCTTTTTCTGTATTTATTTTTTCCTGCCTCCCCTTCATGATTTTGTTGCGGCCAACGCTGCATTATTATTATAATTTTTCGCTGTTGTTTTGTATTTTATTTGTATTTTTTTGTTAGCTAGCTAGCTTGCATTGCATTGGATTGCATAAGCAGCCTGTTGCTGCTATTGCTGCCGTTTTTCTAATGCAAACGCATCGTGTGGATGGTGCATATGCGGCATGCATAATTAGCAGACTCACACTGGCATTTCTGGGGTTTTTCTCATTTTCATTTTTTTTTATTCATTTATTGCCAACAATAAATTTGTAATCAAAAGGAACGAGCAGAGTAGGCTACCTCGCTCTTCTCGCTTTAATGAGCCATTAAGCTTTAGATTTCTGTGTTTAGATACGCCCCAACTCGCTGCCCATTTCCTTGAATCGAATTAAGTTATTAGATATGCTTCAGCTGGATAGCATAGAAATGCTCTTGGAGAACACACATACGCCGCAGAAAATTCGTGGGGATTATATATATGGATCAGATATGGAAGATGCAGTTACGGGAAATTGTGTGGCAGGCATCTAAATGAGGCAAAGATATGGCAATCTGATTAGAGAAGCGATTCTAGTTTTTTTACTAGGCCAATTGGGGTTTTTTTTATTTTATAAAAGCTGAAATATGGAAATAGTCTTTTATACTAATTATTTATTATTAATTAAATAGTAAATATTTTTAAATTATTATTTCTGTAAATAAATATTACAAATGTATAAGAAAATAAATGGTGAAATATGAAAATAGTCTTTTTCTAAAAATGAATTATTATTATTTCATTAAATTGTATTAATTTTGATCAATTTTAATTAATTTGTATTAATTTTTATTAATTATTATTAATTTTTATTACTTTTTATTAATTTTTTATTAATATTTATTAATTTTATTAATTTTTATTAATTTTCATCAAGTTGCATTAATTTTTATTAATTTTCATTAATTGTTTTTAGTTTTTATGCTTTTACTAATTTTATATAAATTAAAAAGTCTATTTAAATTAAAGCTTTAAATGGTTATATCATATTTAAGACTCAACCAGCTTTTTCCTTTATTTTCTTGATAAAATCGTATATTTAAGTGATCAACAATAACCTTTCCTTGTGATTTTCTAATTTAGAGATATTAAATATTCTTATGAAATATACAAATCCCTCAAACACTTAATTTTCCATGCCATTTTCCTAGTTCAAATTAAAAGAAAATTCCCCAAAAAATATATATTCCCCTCAAAGACTTAACTTCTCATGTGATTTTCCCTTGAAAAAATATACATTTTCCTATACGGAAAACTCCCTTTCCACTTGTCATTCCACCAACTGACAGCTATTTAATCCAAAGCAATCAGTCCGACAGCCGAGAGAACTTCATTAAATATTTCGCCACAATTACGAGTTAGGAAAAAAAAATTGTGGCAAATATTTTAGCGCTTGATTTTCAACTGTCAAAGTTTGTTTATTCCCCCTGCCACCACTTTCAGTGTTTGTTTTAGTTAATTTTAGAGACAGGGGCGGGAGGAGAGCAAAGAGGTTTTTTTGTTTGCGAAATGTGTTGCATGTGAAGATTTGAGCTCAAACAGAGTCTCAAAAAAAAAAGAGTAATAATAAAATAATCAACAACAAAACATGAATTGTATTACAAATAGCAGTTAGACCGAGTAAACAAACGAGAGGCGGTGGCGTGGAGACCAGGCAGACGGTATGACGACAACACCCAAACACACACATGTGATACCGAGAGAGAGAGTATCTGTATCTGTGTGTGTGTATCTGTGAAAGTCATGCAAACTAACTGTCAGACTGATAGATAGACATTCGGAACCAGAGCAGCCAGAGGAGCGATAGGAGCAGGGAGCGATAGCGATAGGGAGAGGTGGTGCGAGGGCACTTTCGGAGAGACAACAGGCAAACAAATAATAATAAAATAATAATTGTTTGTCAACATTCGTTTAGCATGTGGTCTGGGTCCCCCTGGCCCAAACAAATATCAGTACACTGAACCCTAAATAAGAGGGTGTAATTGTTGATTTAATTTGAGAAAAATTGGGAGTATTTATAAAAGAAAGCAATTTGTATTAGTATTTATATAGTTTTTTATATAAATATGGAAAAGGTAGCCTTTATTTGGGCTTGTTTTTTATTGATAAGAAACAACTTTGTATTTAAAATATAATTAAACCCAAAAGATACTTTATAAATATCCTGATAAATCAACAATTTTGCAACGTATGTCCCTTTTTTTTCTCTCTGTTCATATAGAAAAACAGGAGAAAAAAAAACTATAACCAAGAGAACTCAACTGAACATGTGGAAAAAGGGGTGTAGTTGTTACAATTGACAATTGTCTGCATTTTGGCATGAAATGTCGTCATATGGACTAGAGGTAGATGGCATGGTTTCCATTTAAACTGCGTTTTGTGGTCGGCAAAAAGGCCAAGGACCGAGAGAGAGAGGGTAATAGGGGAAAGGGCATCGGACTTGGAATCGTCGTCATGTTGGAAATTTCAGTTTCAACTGGCAGTCAGCACGTCATTTGCTTATTCAATTTCATGACACATGAATGCTTGAATGAATGTTGCGTGTGCCTCGAAACCTGGAATAATCATTCTCCCACTGCGACACCAGGCAACTCTGCGATAATTGATGATAAATGTTGTATAATTTGACAAACCCAGCTAACAGAAAAAGTATACCTAAGAAAACCCCCCGTAAAGAATGGGTCTGAGTATGGTGCCACCGGCAATTATCGCTTAAAAAGCATTTCCAAATAATTACACCACCAAACGGGAAATTCTAACGCAAAACAAGAAAAAGAAAAAACATAAAAAATGAGGAATGACAGAAAGAATTATTATAATAATATGCAGTTTAAAGCATATTTCACCTCGGACTTATAGCTATGTGGGCGTGGCTGTCGCGTAATTATGGGAATAATATGCATATGGGATATGAGGGAGGTATGGCGCCTACAGTGCGTTTTCGGAATGTAAAAATATATTATCAGTTAAAGTAAACTAATAAATAAATCGAGTTAAAGCCCAAGAACAATATATTCTTTAAGATAAGATAGGGAAAATGCAGAAAAACTGATTGCAACTTTTAAAAATATAAATTTCTATTAAGATAAGGCTCTTGGTAATAAATTCTCTCTCCTAAAAATATGTCCTGCACTGTCTCAAAATTATTTGGGCAGTATAGGTCACTCGACCTCTTTCAAGGGGGGTTTGTCGGGGAGCCATGCCTACCCTCTATCAATGAGAGCTATTATTAAAATTACGCATACGCCATGTTCCATTGATTCGTTTTGCTTCAACATTTTCTAATGTTTCTTTTATTTTGTATCGCAATTTATAAATAACTTTTAAGGCAAATGAAACGAGAGCAGCTATAGAAAAGAGAATGCGAGAGAGTGTCGATGAGTAATTGCCTCATAAAAATTATGTGGAAATTAATTTTTAGTGTTTATTTTTTTTCTATTCTCTCCTCCCTTGCAGTGCACCTTTCCTCGCTTTTCTATACATTTTCATGCTTATTTGTTTTTCAGTCATTTCGAGTCTCTCTCCCTCAGTCTTTCCACACTCTGTTCTTGGGTGCGCGTTGGCTATTTTTAAAAGTGGCCAACCGAAAATATTGAAATATGAATGCAGTCACTGCATCTTGTTCCGCAGCTTCCCGCTTCGTTGTGAGCAGGCACTTGTCGTTCATTCCACCTGCCAAAAAATTTATGAAAAAAAACGCCACACAACTTGCTTGACACTTTTAGCCCTATTCTCCTGCAGCTCCACACTCTGGTTTTTACACAGACAACAAAATGTGTGTTATTATAATTCTTGTGATAATTTATATGTAGTGAAAATCAAAAGTTTAGATCAATTTCATTCACTTATATTTTAATTCTGATGGGAATCATAAAAAATATTTTCTATATTTATATTTTATGAAAATTCGCCTTAAAAATAAACTTTTTTCTACAATTAGGAACAAATTTCTTGAATTTAAGGCATAAAATGAAAGACAAGCCACCATAAATACAAATTTATCGGGTAAACTTTAATATATTTCTTAAATTTAGGGCTTTCAAAAAATCTTACACATGTGCCCATATAATTCTCAACTGGTTCTAACATTCCTGAAATGAAATGACGGTTGCTGACGTTCCAGAAAAATCGCCCTAGATTTGAGATTTTTTTGTTCTGATTTTAAAGGCAATTTCTAAATTTCTAAAATGTTACAAAATTTATTGTTTTTTTCTGTGCACACGTTTTGATATTTTTGGCTGGCTTCAAAGTCGTCCGCGTGTTACGTATTAAAATTAGTATGCAATATTTTTGTTTCAAATGAGGGACAAAGAGAGCGAGAGAAAGAAGAAAAAAAAGGAGGTGGAGAAGTTCAGGTTGCGCTTTTCCCCCCTTTTCCCCAGCCCCTCCCACCTCTATTTCCACGGCTCTGTGTGTGCGTTTATTTTTGAAGTGTTGAAAATAAACCGTAAATAATCGCGTCGCTCGGGCAGCTTTACAATCAATTCACTTGCACACATGCTCTCGGCTATATATACCGATGGATATGAGTATGCACGTCTATATGCGTTCATAAGTATCTGTGTTTATATTTATAACAAGTTGCTTGCACCCGTCTAACCAAGCAGAAGCAAAAATACAAAAAAAAAAAGAAAAAAATTATAAATAAAAATAAAGCAGAAGCAGCAGCAGCAGCAGCGGCAGCAAGGCAACAAATTTAAAAATTATTGGTAATAAAAATCCACCTTCACTCCCCCTTTCGCATTATTATGCATCGTAAAATCTTGATATTTAATATATGTTTTGAGTGCGCCTCGCTTTTGTGTGACTTTAAATATTCCGAAAATGAATTATATAAGTGTGCATAAGTTAGCGTTTAAGTGATCACAAAACTGACATTTAGACGCCCCGCCTCCGCAGGTGATTTGTACGCCACAGGGGGGAGCTGATGATGGGGAGATGCTGTTGACCCCCCAATATGGTCCAGATGATTAACCCAAAAATGGCTTTTATATTCATGCAATTAGTCTTTTTATTAGCTTGTTTTAATCGGTGGAGATATCTGTGTTTTAGGAGGCGACAACACCTGAATGCAACTAATTAGGGTTATAAATTCTTCAAGGAATAACTAGTTTCATTAATGGTTTATTTTCTGAAAATATTCCAAGAAGAGTTGTGTTTGGGTTTAAGCCAAACATATGGCTTACAAGTAAGCTCACTCTCTCTCTTTCCGCTGACCAGTTGGCCTTTTCCGGTTGGACATTCTGTCTTGTTTGTTGTCTCTCTCTCTTTTTTTTATGACAAATTGTCACGAGTGCATTGATGCAAAAAACTTAAATGAAGCGACATGCTGTTGAAATGTCTGAACCGCCTTTTTGGGCCCTAGACATTGCATGGGCCTTGCAGATACGGGGGCCACAGATACAGATACAAAATATTCAGCCACAGATACGGGGGACAACAACAGAGTTGCGTGCACTTGCAAATACACTCGACTCGAACCGGGGGCAGCTCGTCGTCACTCACATACATGATATATATCAACAGAGAGCACAATATAATGCGAACGGGTCCGGGAACCTGAAAACTAATATGGCTGGATGGAGGAGGACGTTACCCAGAAGTGACTAAGCCCGCAGCATGGCCTAATGTTCCCCCCGGTCTCAGTCTCAGTCTCTTGGTCCTCCACAAAAATGTCTGGGACATGGCTCTCGGATTACAACAGGGCCCAGAAGCAATTGAAAACTGAGCTTGACAGTTTTTTTGTTCGTTTTATTTTCGGTTTATGAATTGCCCCGAAAAAAAAGGAGAAGAAATTGAACTTGTCTCGGTGTTTGGCACTGGAAAAAACTCGGATATCTAATGTTTATTGTAGAGTCTGTATTACAACCTGTTGTAAAATATTTTAGAAAATAGTCTTCCTAAAGTCTCCTTTACTTTTAAGATTTTTTAAACATTTTTTTAACCCTCTTGTAATTTATAAAATTCAAGTCCTGTCATTATATTTTCTCTCCGTGATCATTCTCCCCCTTCCCAAATATTTCCTTCTTTTTCGGTTATTTTGGGTTTTGTTATAGCTGCTTACCGTTAGAACGGAGTCTGAGTCTTTGTCTGGAGCATTTGTGGGTCTTCCTGGAACTGTAAGCAATATGACCGAAAAGGGGTTTCATTGGGGGGAATGGAGGAGGAGTAGCTCTCTTCAGTGGAGGAGCAATTAAATGTGCAACCAGAAATGGCAACAAACGAAGCGAACTCTCTTCTTTTGTTGCAATAATTCAATTAGCACTCTTTCGGTTTCGTTCGTTCGGTTTCGTTTCATAAATGTATTAGCTGTGTGGATCTGTAATTTCCACTCCCCCGTCCCTTGGCTCTCTCTCTTTCTTTATATTTTTTTTAATTAATGTGCAGTTATCATGCAACCCGATTAACAGTCGAGTGCCGTCGCTGGCGCTGTAATTGCAACTTGTTTGTTATTTGTAGTCCAAGTCAGCAGTCAGCAGTCAGCCGGCACTCGGCAGTCGGCAGTTGCCTGTCACTGACTCTGTTCTTGTTGTTGTTATCTGCCAGGAATGCTAATTATAAGATTAGCGCCGTAGCCCAATCTATGCTCCACTTGCATGGCATATATTATATATATATATATAATTCTCTTCTGACTTTTTCCGTTGGCGGAGTGAGTGAGTGTGTGTGTATAGCTGGGTGTCTGCATATCTGTGTATCTTTGTATCTTTGTATCTCCATCTGCGGCACTTGGGTGATAGCGTACACGCACATGACACTTGACAGTGTCGTTGGAGGATCTGGTGGTGATTGTTGGTGTAACGTTGGAGGATCTGGTGGTGATTGTTGGTGTAACGTTGGAGATGGGTTTTTTGACCGTTGGTGTGTTATATAAATTTTTGTAGTTTATTTGATTTTGTGTATAAAGTTACTAACTTTAAGAAAAGGTGAAAGAATGATATATTTTGTTTGTTTATTTGGTGTTTTGATTCCAAAACATTTTTATAGATATTTTAGGTTTTTTAAGAACTTTGATAAAATTTACAAAAATGCTGTTGTTGAATAATGCTGATTGAATTTAATATACTTTAAGCCCAATTTGTTAAAACATTTAATAAAGTCCATATTTTAACTTTATTAATCATATTCAACAATGTTGTTGCAACAATGTTATTGAAACAATGTTGTTGTAACAATGCTGTTGTAATTATAATATTATTCGTAACTCTAAATCCTGAAATTTTCTGTGGTTTTTCCAACCACTACCAGTGTTGTTGATTTTCTAACTGAACTCCAAACCCTATTCATTGTGGTTTTATGTTTAAGATTTACAATCGTTGACGTGACCCTGCCCTGACACATTCTAAAACTTTCCCATCATCTGCAGGCCCCCAACCACAGCTCTTCCAACATTTCGTATGCGGTTAATCAAAATAATAATATTTTCCAGAATTCTTCACTTGGCAATTGTTTTTCATGTTTCTCTGCTTTTGTTATCAGCATCAGTTGCTCCTCAGCTCGACATCATAAGCAGCAGCAGCAGCTTTGGCCGCAAAAACTATGCATCAAGCATATATGCATTCCCAGCATACAGATACAGATACTTATGAACCTACATAAGTGGTGTTTGTGTGAATGTATCTGGGGGATTGCGAGAGGCCTGGACTGCTCTCCCTGTTTCGTATCTGTCGTGTGCATCTCTTGAACTATCAATTTAAATGTCAGTTTAAATTGTAGAATTTTTCATTTCGTGGACTTCGTGCATGAAAACTATAAAAATGTTTTCATTGTTTTTTTCTTTGCCTCTCTCTTTGGGTTTTTGTTTTTTGTTTTGAAGAACTTGCTTAGAGAAGGTTAAGGAACATACAACAGGGCCAAAAGGTGTGCACATATACAGCAGGGGTTAACATTATAAGAAGGGGTTAATGATGCCAAAGAAAGTTTATGAATTTTAGGGGAGTTTGGCCCGTGAAGTTCCTTAAATTTTTGGTTTATATTTTTTTTTAATAAATTTAAATATTTTTAAAAAATTTGAGAACTATTTTTGGTTCCTATTGCCTTAACCTCTGCTGTCTTTGCCCATATATGTGGCTCTATAGAGATGTTTTGGCGATATGCTTTGGGCCAGAAAAGACCCAAAAGACTTGCAGCCTGGCCCTGGTTCTGATTCAACTCCGACTCTCGACTCTCCGACTCTTTCGTGTGTGACTTGTTTTAGATTTGTGCCGGAATGGGAGCTGGGGAGCTGCCTTTCAGCATTTGACAGCAGCTGTCAAAAAACGAAACTTAAAAGCGAACCGACCTCGAGCCCAAAGACTGTGAGCCCTCAGATCCGAAGTAAAAGTTGCAATATGTTTGTTTTGTTTCGTAAGTTTCTGCTGCTGTTGCTGCTGCTGCTGCTGCCTTTTTTGGCCAAGTTTCTTACCTTCGGGGGGCCCCCAAGAAGTTGTAGTTTCCTTTCCTATAAATAGAAGAAGCAAAGAAAACATTTGTTAAGCTGTTGCCAAGGCTAGGAAAAACTTATATATCTTTCCAAGTTTTTTATATACATATATCTTATAGTTCCTAGTGTGAATAGACACATCCATCAATCGTAAAAATATTTTTATCGAGCTCTCGGTTTCTCTCGAAAATCGTTTAAACAAATCGAAAACATTTGCTGGACAGACATGGACCCATTAATTTCTCATCTCCCCCGGAATCTGGTTTCCATTGCGGCAATAATTATAATTCAGCTTTGTTTTCGGCAAATTTTAATATCTGACACTAATTGCTGCCACCGTTTTTGGCGATAATTGGTTGTGACTGGCCCATCAATGGCCCGAATTAACTTGTTTACAATTAAAGTGTCATTAAGTCATTATCTATTGTGCGAGAGGTCTCGTTTCGTTTTCGTTTTCGGTATCGTTTTCCCCTTCTTCAGCTTTGCTTCCTTTTTATTATTGTTTTTATTGCTTTTATTGTTTTCTTTGTATTGTTTTTTTTGTTCGTTTTCATTTTGGCAAAATTTTTTGCCAAGCGCCCTTGACACGAGGCCGCCGGGTTTTTAGGGTCCCCCTCTCCTCGCTCTCTTCAAAAGTGCCAAAGTCAATATGGGTTGGGTTTAATACTCATGTGTCGAAAGTCGAAAGCAACCCCTGTCTTAGCCTCTTGTTGTTGCCATTTCAAATTGCCAATTATCGATGAATTTGCAAAAACACAAACAGACAGCCGAAAAGGGGCGCGGCTCACAGTGTCTCTTTATTTTCTCCTTTCCCCCAGGTCCTGTCAATATTTTGCTAGTTTTCTTTTTTTAGGGTTGGGTCTTCCTGCAGAATTATGCAAATCAAATGGCACATATCGATGTCGATTGCAGTATTATTGCTGCAATTCAGCAGTTTTACCCCCTATTCAAAATGCAATCATCGTTTGCCGAGCTGTCCATTCAATTTGCTTGGCAAAAGGCAAATAGAAAAGGTTGTTATAAATCCTGGCGAAAGGATTATGGCTTGATTTGGTAAATTTGAAATTGTATTCCTTTTGAAAGGTTTTGTGTCCTTCTGTGGGCTTTTCTTTCAAGTTGTTGGTTTCTTTTGTGCAAAAATGAAAGGGTTGCTGGTTTTAATTGGCGATTCATATTTTTATGGGTTTTTTTCGATTGCTATTTTGTGGGGATTTTTCAAATGAAATAACTAACAAGAAATATATTTTGGGAGAAGTTATAAATAAATTTGAAATGTTAAATTATTTTAAATAAATATAATAATATTTTTTCTAATGAAATAACTGTGATTGTTTGACAAGAAATATGTTTTTGAAGTTAGAAATTCCATTGAAATAATAAAATATTTTTAATAAATATTTAAGATGAGAAAAATAAAGAAAATCTCTTTAAATAGCATTGAAATTTTCTCAAAATCGAAGAGCAAATCATTTAATTTAAATTAACTTTTATTTTTATCACGAATTTCTTTGATATATTTTTGTGTTTTAGATAAATACTTTGAGAAGGGTAAGAAAATCTATATATTTTGCATTGAAATAAACCAAATTAAATGCATTTATTTCTTATATTTTAAACCACTTTTCTCCCTTAATTATCTTTTTGTTAATTTCTTCTCCCATCTCTTATCCCAATTTCCATAATGTTTTTCCCATATTTTTCTTAACCGAAAAAACCGTTAAAACTAGTGAAAAACATGTTTTGCCTTCGCCGTACTTAATCTTTCCCTTTTTTATTTTTTTGTGGCTCCCTTGGAATGATTTCGATTCTGAAATCGGAGACCAACGGCAGCTGGTTGAACAGCACTACAGCCACGCCCTGAGATTTACATATGACTGCGCCTGTCAATTGCCATTAAGCCGAAGAAACTTTGCAGAAGAAATCGGTTTTCTTAATAGATTTTTTTTTATAGATTTTTCTTGAGAGACTTGAAAGGCAGCGCGGCGCGAATTGAATGGAAATGAAAGGAAACCCTAAGCAAACAGGGCCAGTCCTTTCGGTTTCAGTTCGTTCGTTCGTTTTTTTTTTATTGAGAAAAGTAAGAATTAATTCAGCAGTAAATACAGTTTAGAGAAATGGTGGAGGGCTGCTGCTGCTATTTAACATTCAAATTACAAATCCTTTTTTTTATATATTTTTTTGTGTTGAAGAAGAAAGGGTTCTGCGGAACAAATCGTGCTAGGAACCCTCGTCCTTGTTGACTTCAGCCGCTCGAGCTGATGATGATGATGATGGGGATGAGAATAAGGATGAGGCTGAGGCTGAGGAACCCTTGTCCTTATTTGGGATGCAACTCATTTGCATTTCTATCTCTGTATTTGGTATCTTCCCGAGCCTTGTATCTACCGAATGCGTGAGAAAATTGTCAGCATATTGATTCGACAATGATTATCAAGAGTTATGCGCATATTTAATTACTGTCCTTCTCTCCGCGGAATTTATTTGAATTTTTGTTGCATTTGCTTTTTGAATTTGCATTTTCATTTGCAGTTTAACTTAAGTTGAAGTGCAAATACTACTGGATTTTTTTGTTTCAATATTTGTACAGCTTTCGGTTGATTGACAAGCCGCAAGTTTTCCCTTTTAATTTTCCAGCAGCTGTTTTCCCTGCCTTGGAATTTTTGTGATTCTGATTAGATGTGTAATTAGGCGTGACCCCGGAGACCTGGCCATCATTATAAGAGAAAAAAAGGATCAAATGCTTGTCCGGCACATGCTGCTATCTAATTTTCTTTTTCCCCTTACTCTTTCCTTTGGGCCTTTCTCCGCCTTTCTTTGGGTGATTCGCTGTTTTTGTCTCACCCGCTGGGCGCTTTTTTGGCACCAAACAAATGGGGACGTAGCTCTCCATGCGGAGAAATGCCAGGCGTTGATGAATGTCGTCCCACCAGAAGAACATGGGAAAACCTCACGCCCAGAACACAAAGAAAAAATTGTAAATCAAAGGGAAAATAGAGAAATAGTAGACAGGAAATATATATTTTTAATTTATATATTTTTATATAATATTTTTAGTTTTTTTACATTTTTTTTATGTATATTTTTGGTGTTCAAGAAACAATTCCAAATAATATTCTATGTTCTTAATGTAATTTCTTTTACTTTTTTTTTTTAATTTTAAATTTTTATTTGTTATATATAATTTAAAAATTAAATAAAATTTTTTTTCAAAAAAGGTATGCCTATTTTATTTATAGAACATTTTTTTATAAATTTTTAAAATTTTTGTAAGTATATTTTCTGTGTTAAAGAAACAACTTAAAATAGTATTCAACGTTCTTAAAACAATTTCTTTTACTTTCTCTTGAAAGAAACATATATATTTTACATTTTCATTTGCTATATATTATTTTCCCATTTTCTAGTTACCCATATTTTCTCCCAGTGCCTAGCTAAAATTCCTAAAGCAGACCGAAAGTTGCTGTTTGGCTGCTTGTGGCATGTTTGCTTGTTTGGGTCTTTTGGCCCCGGCATTAATCAGTAGTCGGTGGTGCGTCTGACATTGTCAGAGAAAGGAGAGAATTAGAGAAGCCCGCCGAGAGAAAGAGGGAAAAGGAGATACTGACAGAGAAGCGGTTGCTAGAAGGGTGCATGTTCGGAGGGATCTACTTATTATTTCAGTGTAATTAATAAAGATTAAACGCTGTGACACGGCTAGACTGACTAAACTGCTGCTGCTGCTGCTCCCTCCTGGAATGGAAAACTTTCTAGTTGTAGCTTCTCTGTAATTTTCAGCATTTTCCCTGATTTGTCCTGTTGGTGACAGTTGCCATATTTAAGCGAATAACAAGCCAACTTAAGATTAATGGCTTCAAGTCTCTAGAGAACAGCAACAAGAAGTCTGTGCAAATTAAACTTGAAAGTTTCCAAATATAAGACAAACGATGAAAAAACCAAACTTCATCTGGCATTTAAAATTTTTTGTTCAACCATAAATATCCAATGAACCCATAAAAGAAACATAAAATCGTATTATGTTGATCATAAATTGTCAGTCTGAAAGATCACAGCTCTGATCTTTTATGCATTTGGGTTGGGATCAGTTTTCAGTTTTCAGTCTTCTCAATGCTTCTTTTTTTTTCCTTTTAGTTTGCATAAAATTTGATAAACAAACTAATAAACATAAACTAAGATTAATGCATTCATATATCACTCAATAAACTCGAAATTTGGGTCATCAAGTGCAGTCCCGGGGTCTGTTTTCCATGTCTGCTTCTGGTATCTATGTTGGCGAGGGTGCCTACTCCTCCTCCTCCCCCACTCGTACTTATGCTTAATTGCAATGGTAATTAATAATGTTATTTATTAGACAAACATGGGCCTGCCTGCTCCTCGTTGCCTGGATGACCTCACTCGAAAAGAATTGTGAGTGTATGTGTTTTAAAAGCACTGAGAGAAAATTAAAAAGTTAAAGAAATAGTTCTGTGGAATTTATAATTTATTCTTCTGTGCTCATTTTATTTAGATATTTCATATGGATTTATTACTTTAAATTAGGAAATTTAGACATATTTTTTTTTTGTTTTTTATTTTTATTGATTTTTTTTTAAAATGTAGAAAGTACACTGATAAAAAAAAACAAGAATTTTGGTCATAAAAACGAGATTTTTCAGTCACGAAAATGGCTTAAGCATATTTTGGTCTTCTTTTGATATTTTCGGTCACCTTTTAAGTACTTTTTCATTCTACATTTGAGATTTTTCAAATATTATTTCAATCCTTAAAAAAGTTTAAAATAAGAACGATAAACGACCGAAAATCTTAAAAAATGACCATAACAAGGCTTAAATTAAGAAAAAAAAAAAATTTTGTTTGAATCCTAACGAGACCCGGCCTTAGTTAATACTACTAAACATTCGTCGTAATACCAAACATTTTAAATTAAACATTATTGTGAAAGAATTTTTATAATCTGTAATTATAGAGCTAGAAATGATTATTATTAATTAAATTAGTATAGAAATTTTATTAATAGCTACTTACATTTTTTTTCCCGGCTGGGATCCGAACCCATGTCTCAAAATTCACAGACCGACCGCTTACCAACTGGGCCACTGAGGCAAATCAAACACTAATGTCGGGAACGTAAATACATACAGTTCCAAGGACAGAGAAAACAAAAAAAAAAATGTATCTCCCTCTCTGAGCTAAAAATAGTTTTTTTAAGAATGGTCGTAAGAGCGAGACGGCACTATGACTTCCATTTTTGTGTGAGAAAAAAAGAGACAACACTAGAAGCCGTCTCTTCTGAATTTTTAAGATTAACAAAAATCTTAATTTACGATTTTTATTTCTTAAAATGAATCATTTTCGGTATTACTTTATGATTTTTTCTTCTTCTTATTAGAATATTTGGTCTTTTTT
>VNJY01006618.1:81477-158523 GCA_008042715.1 Drosophila bocki | reverse complement strand
GTGGCCACAGCGCCCGCAATCGAGCACTTTCGTAAACCACTCCGGAGCGCTGTTTTTTTCCCCTTTCTCTCCTGGTGGCTGATCTTGGCGCTGGCTTCTGCGCTGCTGGGGATTTCGCTTTACGAAATACTAGCTTTCTGCTGCCGCAACCTGTAGAATAAATTGGGCAGGCCCCTGTCAGATAAAACTACTTATTCTCCTATTTTTTCCCTTGCCAACTCACCTCGCTCTATTTAGCGGAAAGGCTGGTATAGCTGGTAATAAGTGTTTTTTTCCTGGTCTGTCCACTGGTCGGCACTTCTCGACCGCTTGAAGGATGGATTGGGAAAGATCAAACCGACGCCAATTTTCTGGCGGCTATCCCCTTCCCGAGTCCAAAAGGAGAGATGTGCCCCAGAGCAGGTTGACATTTCACTCTGTTGCTCTCCCTTCCTGATCTACCTTTCCTCCTTCTTACGTCGCTCACCCACCCCTAGGTGGCGCTAGAAACCAACTCCCATGCTACAAGCGCTACAAACCTTAACAATGTAGAAATCATAAGTCACTTAGGGCTTGTCCCATAAAATACAATTGTGTTTCCCAACTTAAACAATTAACTGCTTCCTAGTGTTCGAACTCAAATTCATGGTCTATTTTTGTCGACTTATAGCACAAATGATATAACAAAATACCTTCTGTTTTCCTTCACACGGGACTCGACTTAATGTGAGCTCATAAATTGGCCCTAAAAGTAACTGACTCGAAGAAAGGCCCAAAGGAACATACAAACACAAACAACTAGCATTATTTTCTTTATTGTTCAAAGCGATATATATGTACATATGTATGCATATAGTACAAGTCATGCAGCGGCCAAAACGATTTCATGGCTGAACAAAACCGCGGCGGCATGGCGGCACGGTGGCCGGTATTCTCGGAACTTGGAACTGTTTGTCATGCCAGAGTCAATTTACTCCATTCAAAGACACTTTATTGGTAACTCGACAAATGCAGGAGGCAACAAAAGGGCTGTGTGCATGTCCTGCGGGGGAGGAGGGGAAGGGGAGTTAAAAGTTTGCATGTCATTCGAGCCGCACTTCATTTCATCGCTGCCGTCCTTCCCTTTTTTTTCGGGCTTTTTTCCCATTTTTCCACCTCTCTGTGTGGGCCACAAGGTGTGAAACAATGTGTCAGGCTGTCCGGGGTAAAACTGGGGTAAGGGAGAAAATTATTTGCACTCTCAGGACTCGGAACAGAAACACGGTTTCTGCTGCTGCTGCTGCTGCTATTTTCGGGTTCGGAACAATTTTAATGCACTGCTCATGTTGGGTTTCGCTTTTGGGGGCAGATTTGTTTTGCTTATCCCAAGATGTAATGTGCTTTACAACCTGCTGAAAAGTTTTCGCAGAAAATGCCGGCTTCCAGCACAACACTACATAGTAGTGTTCGTGTGTGTGACGAGCTAATGCACCAAGGAATTCACTCAGCTACATTTTCATATGCTCAATTATTTAATACACCAGACGAACAACGAACAGCTTCACTTGCAGGCCCCAAGAACAAGACTCAACTTTATCTGTTCTTGTTTACTCGAGGGAAACAAAGTTAAATTGTTTGTACTTGAATGGCTTTAATGTGGAGAGTTGCCTCCACGTGGCTCTCGGATTACTGCGGGGGCACCAATTATAATGCCAGCTATGTACCGCCTTTGAACCGCTCCTTGTCTGTCATAGACACGCCATCGATTGCAGCCCGCTTCTGGCCGGGCCATCTTTCTGGCCCATTTCACTCTTATTGCCGCCTTGCACTCAGAGAATTTAATTGCCTAAAAAGGTTGTGCTAGCGAAGGCGCTAAGCAATTAATTAACTTTAGTTTTAAATTGTAAAATTTACAGTATTTTTAATATTCTTTATAAGAACACCAAAAATACAAGCAAAGCAATTAACTAATTTTATAATTAAAAATCGTATACTAAATTGTAAGATTTGAATTTTTATATTAAAAACGAATTTTTGAGTTTTTAAGATTTCATATGGCTTAATTTAAAATCCTATATAAATATAAATGATAATTATTCTTTAAAAATCCCTTAAGAAATTAAAAATTGACTCCTTTAATTAAATAAAGCCAAGAATGGCATTTGCTTTGTTTGTTTTCTACTTTTCGTTTAGTGTATCAGCGGCAGCCACAAAGAAACAGTGACCAGAACAACAGCCACAGAAGCAGCAGCAGCAACACCAGCAGCAGCAGCAACATCAGCAACAACAACCAGAAACAACAACTACAAAAAAACAAAGAATAAAGGCCGACAGCTGCACGGCTTAAGTAACATAGGGTGGCCCATTGCCTTATTGCCTCATACTTTGCTTTATTTATGGCCTGGTCCGGCTTACTTATTGTGGCTTTTAAAGCCCGCTCCCACTATGGCCCATTGTTAGCCTGAATTATTGATTTTCATTACTGTCTTGGCCGTCTTCGATTGCGACGACAGTTTCAGTTTGTGGTGTGTGTATTTGATTTTCTTTTGAAATCACTGGCTCTGATTTAATTAAGGCCGCCGCCATAGCCGCCGCCGCCTCAGTTGAAATGTTCGACAGGCTTTAACCTGGCCATTAGCCGTCTGCGGATCTTGAGACTGCCAACACCGGCTGGGAGCCGGTAGCTGGTAGCAGGGAATTTTTTAATTTAATTAAAATGTCGACTGGCGACTGTAGGCAGACGACGCTCTCTGTCTGGTTGTCCCTACGCCCACAATGCAATTGTAAGGTTTCCATTTTAATTAAAGTTTTTACGCGCATTTCACTTACTCGAAATCGTAGCTACGGCAGCCCCGCAAACAGGAAACTCTGACTGCCAACCAAACTGGCAAATTTCATATTCCGTTAGAGTCCGGGCAACCTGGATTCCCGGATTTCTGCATTCCCGTATTCCTGGCCAGCCCCCTCGAGTCAAAAAGGGACGGAAGAGCACAGCGAGAGGACTATTTAAATAGCAAAAGCATAAAATCAGGACAGCTCTCTCCCTATCCAATTGCACTGGGAAAAATGTGGGGAGAAGTTTGCTATTGTTAAGTTATAAGTTTATTTTTAAATTTATTATTAAAGGATATTTGTTTCTAATGTTACAAGTGCAATTATACGTGTGTGGCTATTATAATTTATGTATTTGTTTTATTAAGCAAATGTATGTACTTTTATGTGTACTTATTTGTCAAAAATTTTCCATATAGCGCAGTTTAAGGTATTTTAAACATGTTTATATTTGTTAAATAACTTTTTAAAATAATAAACATTTTTCCTTTACAGATTCTTTCAAAAAAATAGTAGAAAAGTCAATCAATTTATAGCCAAAGTGAAACGCAAAGTTCAACGGAAATAGAAACGCTTCGAGTGTAAGTATCGGGAGCACTGATTTCCCAATTTCAGTTCCGGTAAAGTGCACCCCCGCTTCTTGAGAAGATCAGGTTACCCACCTTCTTTAACGCAGCGGGAAGCCAATTCCAGCAGCTGTCGTGGCAGCTCTTCGTTTCGCTTTTATCTTAAAGTTTAAACTGGCAATTGATTCAACGAGACTCCAACTGGCAGGTGTTTAATTCGTTATTGATGGGTTCTGCTGACATTGCGCATACGCCGTGTGGAATGCCTGGCACGCCTAAGACGCGAATAAGCCAGGAGGATAAGATGGCTAAGAGCACAGCTGGGGCTTCACCGAGCCACACTTAGGCGACTTTTAAAGCTTCGCCACTTGATGGAGGGCAAAAGACTCGACTCGACTCCCTCGACTCGACTTTATCCAATTTCCTGGCCATTGTCGTGCATAATCGAGGCAATTATGCAACGCAACGATCTGGCATTGTCTTTGCTGGCCGACTTGAACTTGTCACTGGTGTCGAGGGGTCTATGGTGTAACCTCGGTTGCACTGCGGCAATTACCCTTTTGTCGTTTCCAATTAGACCAGTCAATGACCCCACGCCACCAACGAACGGCTGGCTGTTGATGGCAAATAATTGGCGCAGATAAACCAGCATTAAGCCACATTAAATTATGCACTGAGGGATCCCTTTTGGCCCCGGAAATTGAAGTGGCTCTGCAGCGGGAACCGTTTCAGGGGCTTGGAGTGTGTCAGGAAGGAGCGCCGTGGCCGGGCGCCGATGCCGACGACGGCCACGCAACGCAACTCTGGCGAGTAGCAATTAAAATGTCAATTGAAACGCCAAAGGACCATGGCTAAGCAGGAGCGGAGTATAGGGGTAGTCACGGAAGACAACAGGTTAACAGTGGGTTAAAGAAATTACTGACTAACCATATTATATTAATTATAGTACTGGTATCTTTCAAATAATAATTGTATTTTTCATTAAGGCACATTTAAAGTATATATCAAAACTCGAGTGATGCCTGCGACAGTTTAATAGCGTCCTCTTTTAATCTAGTGAAAATTTCACAGACTTTAGAGACTTATTCTCAGAGTGATATTATTTGTCGTTACCCAGTCTTCTTTGTTTATACCTTTCCCAGCCTCAGAGCCCAATATTGCAGCTCCGCGATAACAATTTCCACTATTTCCGCCCATGACAGCTGGCTCCACTGTGGGGCGTTGACAACTGATATTGCAAACGGTAGAGCTAGGTTGGTGGTCCTTGTCCATACCCAGGAATAGTGTCTGAGAAAGGAGAGAAAGAGCAGGGGCAGAAGCAGGAGTAGAAACAGAGGCAGGAGCTGGAGCAGCGACAAACGCAGGCCAAAGGCAAACATTCCAATTTCATTTGGCTGGCTTTGGGGACCAGGACGGTTTGTTTGAGCCTCTGTTTTAGCTGCCAACAGCAGGCCGCCCTGCATTGTCAACTAATTTCGGAGTGGTCGGAATCAAAGTTGCATTCGCCAGGCCCTAACCTAGCCAAGTCGAGATGAGTCCCTTACAAACTTTCGCTTTTGGCAGGGCAAAACAATGGCAACAGACGGAACTGCACACGGGGCTCCCTCCTGTGTGTGTGTGTGTGTGTGGAAGGTGCCTTGAAATGGGGCCAAGAATGGGGTTATTACGCCACACGCTGAAGGGCTAAATCCGTGTCGTGCCGTGCCTTGCCATACCATGCCCTTGGTTTGGGACATAATTAAATTCCGCTTTTAAGTGCAACGCCGTTCAAACGTTAAAAATAGTAACTAATGTGCCAAGTGAGCCACTTCAGTTGTAT
The DNA here is from genome assembly GCA_008042715.1 of Drosophila bocki. NCBI lineage: Eukaryota > Metazoa > Arthropoda > Insecta > Diptera > Drosophilidae > Drosophila > Drosophila bocki. The sequence continues at coordinate 153,348 of VNJY01006618.1, read as the reverse complement.
CCCATTTTCGTGGTTCACTGGCTCAGCTTAATTTCATTTAAAATCGTTAACGTTAACGTCCTAAAAATACCCCGAAGGCGCCGCTTGGCTGCTCCACGAAGGGTTCAACTTGTCATAGGTCAAGCTCTGGTGCAGGTGGGAAATCACATTACATATACGTGGGATTTATTTTCTGCCTTGCACATTTTGAGTTTTACAATTAAATTAGAAACTTTGACTGTAAGCTGCGCTCCGCAAAGTTTCGGCGGCAGCGTCACAGCTCGGCAAGTTAGACGGACAGTTTTCCCCCTCCCGTATACTTGGTTGAGGGTGTCCACCAACTGGCCACCGATCCCCACACACATCTGACGAAATAAAATACGTGACACAATTCCATATGAGAAAAACAACAACAACAATGGCAGAGCTACAACTTCTGGTGTGTGTCCCGTGTACCATATAATTCCTGGACTTTCCTCGACCGAGTTCAATGAACTTTCAAGTCCGGCAAGAGCTAAAGCTGGGTGCTGGGTTCTTATTTAAACAATGGAATAAGGAAATTTTACAAATTTATATATAGTTTCATATCTTCTTAGTGGATGGTTTAGCGGAGATAGCTTCACTAAGGCTAACTAAAATCAAATATCAGTCTTGGATAGCTTGAAATATCATATATTTATAACACATTCTCCAACCCTTAAAATATACGATTTTGTTTCTTAAAATATATATAAAAATTATTAGAGTATTTAAAATAAAGCTCTAAACCCTTAAGCAATTCAAAACTAAAGCTTTACTCAATTCCCCAACTGATATTCATTGCTTGTTCCCCAAAATGAACTTCTTACCCAGGACACACCTTGAGTTCGTGTTAAATTTTTTTTGTTTTGTTATGTTTTATGTGAGAAGCCTCTGGCAAAAGAGTTCAGTGAACCATAAATGCATGGGAGCATAGGAACTTGGCTTGGACATACATACATACATATGTATCTTTGCCGGTTGGATGAGGCAGACACTTGGCCCCGTTCTTTTTCAATTCGTTCTGGTAGTCTTAGCCGGATTTTATTTATTTATATGGCCAAATGTTGTCTTTCGATTCGGCTGCTCTCATTTCCTAGCCGGCAGCCGCTGCCTTCCTATCTCTATCTCTTTTTCTTTCTATATATACATATATATATATCTATCTTCTTGCTCTGGCTCGCTGCACTTGCGCTCATTAAACATTTAGCTACATTGTCTGGCGTATCTGGAAGATAGAAAAGAGGAGGCGGCTTGGGGCAGGCTGCTTAGGCTAGCTGCAGACAAAAGATATGAGGCAAAAGCGCAACGTCAAAAGGGAAATTGTACGCCTAATGGTCATTGCCGGGCCAAATGGAGCTGCCATTGGGCGCCTTTCCTTCTGTCTATTGAAATATTTAAAAGGATTTCTTTTTTTGCCCAGCATCTGCCGCTTTTGGACCTCACCTTCGCCCAGCAGCAGCTTCAGTTTCTCTCTCGTAGAACGATCTGGGATTAAGCAAATCAAAAAGTCAGTGCCCCAGCATCACTTGGAACCACCGACATCGACAACTGTGTCCGTTTTTATGCACAGGAAAAAAGTGTGTAAAAATTTTGAAATGTATTTTATAAATAAAATCAATGATTCCCCAGTTGAGGAAAGTGCAAAGTGTGAATTTATAAATATTTAATCACACTTTATTCAAGACTTTAAACTTTCTGAAATATAAATACCAGTGTGTTCAATGAATATTTCATTTCAATGTTGATTTATGAATCTCCTTTTAAGAGTGACAATTTTTTTGAGTGCTTTGATCCAACTTCGGGCTCTGGAACACTTCCCGGTGCCAGCTCCAAGCCCATCATCCCTGCTCCCAGTGGCAGTCAGAGTTGCAGCTGCACGGGCTGCCTTGTCCGAATGCAATTAAAATGTCAGCGATGCAGAAACGGGTCTGCCCGCGGGCGGGAAAAATGGCTGGCTAACATGCGAGGACAGAGTGGAGACCGAGCTGCAACCCGCGGGACTCTCTCTCTGGCCAAACACGCATTTGCCATGCCGAAAAGACTGGACACTCTGGCCTCCCAATGGATATACGGCGGGAGTACGCAAAAAAAAGAGAGAGCCAGGGGGAATGGGGTTCCCCGGGAAAAAAGAAGAGTCGACCACGCCCCATACACACCATTAAGCGCACTTGTGATGTACGTAAATTAATTTACTGTCGGCCATTTATGTTCACCGTCAACCAATGAAGGAGCAACAACACCAGCTACATATCCACATACCACATCCACATCCACTTCCCCATCAACATCAACATCAACATCCACATCAACAACGTAAAGATGAAGAACCCAGCGCGTTGTTAGCCGCTTTATTGACAGACAGAAATTTGTAGCCAACGAAAAAGTTGCACAAGCCGCAAAAGTTTACTAATAAATAACATTTAGCACCCAGGAGTTTGCCATAAAAACACGGGCCTGAATGTGAGAGACACATCCCACATAATTATTGATTCGACAGGCAGGGATATATGTAAGCAGAATTTATGATTCACTTTGATATATGTCAGGGGATTGTGATTCTTCACAGCTAAGCTGTGAGGGGAAAGCCGAAAAAACAATATAGAAATATGCACAGAGCGTATGTTAGATAGGATTAGGGCAAGGAAACCTTTTAACAGACCCTTTTTTTGGGATATATTAGTTGAAAGTATGTTTAAAAATTATTTATCATAGAGAAACTACATTAATTTTGCCCTTAGGTGCCTAATTTACTTTGATTAATTATTTATTACAATTAATAAAAATTATTTCTTATTAGGAAACTACTTTATCTGTGTTATACAAATCTTAATTCTGTTAATTAATTGAAATTTTAAGGCCTAAAATATTTTTTTTTTTCATCTTTTATAATGCTTTTACTTGACCGTTTTTTAGCTGTTTTTCTGTTTGTAAAATTTATGAAAATAATGTATGTTTAGACAGCATAATTAACTATGAATTTTAACTTAAACAAAACCCTTAAAGGATTTAAAAAAAAGGAAAAAATACTACTTAACCCACCGTTAAAATACATAAATAACCCCTTTTAAATACAAGATATGCTGCATATAATTTCTAAAGAAATAACGAAGGACCCCAGCTATATCCCCTAAGCTATTCGTACTGCAAGTGGTTATTATCAATACCATTATTCAGGGGAGAGGCGTGCATGTCTGCGTGTGCCACAAATGGCGACCGCAAGTTGCGGATATTATCTGGAGGGTGTCACTTTGTCGGCAACAGATACTTAAGTGCCGTCCGGACGCCATTCCCATTCGCATACCCATTTCCCCCTCCGGCAGACCATATACCGCATTCCGGCACTGTCCGGCCGTGCTGGCTGGAACGGAAGCACGCGACTACGGCGGAAATTGCTGCACATGCAGCGCACGCAGCCAGCCACTTGGTAACAACTCCCCTTTCCCCCGGGGCCATCGAGATGCCATCAAGTGCAGGCCAGGCAATGGATTGGGATACGAGAGGGTGAAAGGGGTAAGTTTCCCCATTCGCTTCAGTTTTTTTTCGAGTTAACAAATTAAAGTAAAAATTACAATGCATGGCATGCCATAAATACGAAAGTTTAAGACCTTGACAGCCATGACCAATTGACCCAATTGTTTGTCCGTAGTTTGCATGTGCCGTGGCTCAATTGAGGTGTTTGTGTGGGCGAAACTTTTCAGGAAAGAGGTGTTTGGGGGGTTTTTTGGGTATTTTTTGGGTATTTTTTTGGTTGAAATTGCAGCAGCCTTCGTGAGAGTGTGTGTCCAAATTGAATTTGAAGCGCAGACCCTAGCCGGAATAGGTCCATTCCCAAAGGCCTTAATCGCCGAGCCAACATTGACTTTAAGTTTTTTGGCCAAAGCAAAGAGAGCCCAGTAACTCTCTTAAGGTCTGGACATGCTCTTTGGGACTCCAAGCTTATCCGGAGCAGAGCTCGGCTCTTTGGGTGTTCGGCTCACGGACACGACCTAGGCGAACGGAAAATGGAAAAGCGGCGCGCTTTCCTCGCCTGTCAGTTTGCCGCAGTCGAGCACTGAACACGCAACGCGCGCTTACTTCCGATCCATCGCGAGGATAACTCAGCCAGGATAACAATACATCGTGCGATCCTTTGAGGTTCAGCTTGAAAAATATCGCCACAGGCCAATCACGAAATCCATTTGAAGCTCTTGCGAAAAAAAGGGGAAAACCCCTCTGGAAAAGTGTTAGTGAGAAGAGATAGTGGTGCTGTGTGTTTATGTGTGCGAGAGAGTGTGGCATTATGACCGAGGGCACTAGTGCAACCGCTAACTTCCGGCGGACCACCGCCTCTCTTGACCCCGACGCGTATTGAGTTTTGTGCGAGAGCCACAAATCCAACGGTTAGTTGCAAATTCACAACGTGCCACCAGCAAAACACTGACACCTCCTCTGTGCGGCGGCATCCATCTCGTTTCGGGCCCCCGAAATCCGTATCCCGTTGTCGTAACCAGTAACCCGTTGCCTGCAACCCGTAACCCGTAACCCGTACCCGCTACCGTGTATTCCGTATCCGTATTCCGTGTTCGCGTCGCGGTTCGTTGAGCTGGCAGCCAAAAATGTCGGTTTAGTGGCGCCATTATCTATATCCAACACACACAGAGACGCAGCCCGGTGCTAGTATCTCGGCTCTCGGCTTGCAGATTGCATCCTCCATATATATGTACTTATATGCCATATACCCGGGAACGTGCAGCCGCTGGCTATGTAAGTGATATCCGTGGACCAGGGCTATATGGGTTTTTAGTTGCCACAGAAAGTCAGCTCGGCATGCTGACGTACTACCACAATAAATTACCTGGCAACTGTCATCTTTCGGAATCGAAATGCAGTTGCCTGGCCTCTGCATGGGCCCAGTCGTAATTAAATTTCTGCAGAATTTTATCAAAATTTACGGAACACTTGCAGCACAGCAGCAGCAGCAGCAGCTTCACCCATCGGTCTTCTCCTTTATCCTTTACCCTGGCCAGCCAGTCATGTCCTCGTGCTCGCCCTGTGTTCAATAACAATGAAACCATGTCGAAATCGAGCCGCGGGCCATTTGGCGATGCTGCTCCTGATACACTCTCTTTTTTTGTGGGTCAAAAAATATCGCAAAAACTAAAGGCCAAACTCCATTAGGACGCAGCGCTAGAGCCGCATGATTTATACAAGGGTCATGCATCATATTCCTAAACACACCATACAAGGCATATGTACAGGCCCCTATATAGATAATGTTATTGATCTTTTCGTTTGACAGTTGGCTCGGGGGCAAGTAATCAGGGCGGAGATATAAACAAAGATTTTAGATTGTGGCAACGACCCATAGAACTATGAAAATGTAATTACTTTGCTTGGAGAAAACGGAAGAATAGACTCAAGGTAAATAGCTTTAGTCTTGGGATTTAAATTTAATTATTTCAGGCAGCCGAACATGTGTAGAAAATAATACAATTTATTATTAATTTAAGGTAAAATTTCCTTTGGTAACCAGAAGTAACTTTACTCAGCCTTAATGTAGGTCATTACCTTTGGTACTACCCTCAACGAAATCGCAATAAATCAAGTTCTGCTTGCTCAAAATTAGTGAAATGCAAATAACATGACAATATTAATGATTTTGTTCAAATAAAAGAGAAAGAGATAGAGAGAGAGAGAGAGATGGAGGCGGAGCGACATGCACATAACAATAAAATATGAAACAAGGCAAATTTCGATTCCAGTTTATATGGAATGTCTTTAACGATGACTGGCTGCCAGCTGCCTCCTGCCAGGGTGACGGGAAATATCGAATACCCGGTGTTTTATCAATTGCCATATCGCGTGCTCAGCCGCGAATGAATACAAAAATAAAATAACAGAGAAATATTTAGCAAATGAATGTTGGGGAAAACGAAAACGAATCCAAAATTGCTGCTAGTGGAACAATGGATCCTCGTTGGGCCCAATGGCAAGTGTGTGAACTGTTTTGGCCAACAAGAAACCTGATAGCGAGGACCCAAACAAAAGAGCACTTTCGCCTGCGAATGGCACCGCGGTCTTTCGCATTTGATGGTCGCCATTAGCTATTTGCTGCCGCTAATCGAAGTTTATGTTTTGCATTCATGTAACCAATCCCCCGTACCCTACTGCCTGGCTCTCCCTTTTGGCCAACTATCAACTAACTGGCAGCCATGTTCTCATGTTGCGACTGTCAGTTTAATACAAATGAACTGTTTATGTTAATAAATGAGCTCACCGGTTTATGCCAACCCGAAGGGGGGTATTACATCATTAAAGCAACACCTGCTGTGTGTGTGGTAGGTGTACTTGTGAGTGTGAGTCTGTGTGTGTGTGTCAATGTCAAGAGGCGCCCACGCAGTGGAGTCCAGTGGAGGAGCCTCCCTTTTCAGCAGAGAAGGCTCCCCCCAGTTGCAGGCAAATTACAGCTAATTAACATTTTTTTTTTCAATTTGTGCCACAGATATTTTGCCAGGATTCTCTAAGAGAATACACTAAGGAAAAGGTGAAAGAAAAAGGAATTAAAGGAACACTTGAAAAAAAAAAGATTATTACATTGTCTGTTCTGTTTTAGTTTAATTACTAGTTTTTCTAGGATAAAATTAAAGTATTTGTTCCTAAAATATTATAAACTTGAAAAATTATGATTTTATTATTTCCTTTACTACTTAACATACATTTTTTAAAGTGCAAACAATCTTTGGAGTTGTGAAATTTGATTTTTGTACATGCAAAAACAATAAGCTTTTATCAAGAGGATAATAACGTTCCTGGAATTCGTACACAAAAGCTAGAAGGAAAACCTTGTGAATTCCGAGTTCTGTGTGTTTTTTTTCGCAAATTTAATTAAAAAATCCTGATGAAAAGGATTAAGGGATTTTCTGGCAGTGCCGACATGCTGAAAGCCCACCGTGAGAGTCTTTGCCGCTCTGTTGGGCGTTTAATAGCCGGAAATCTGTCTATTTCCGCTTGCCGTGGCGTTGATTATACTTAATAGATGACCGACTGGAGCCGGTGCTGGAGCTCTCTCCCCTTGCTAGCTGCTAATTTTTCTTTTCTCCTGCTTTTTGCCTGATACTCGAGTATTAGTCGGGCTGTAATTATGCTCTAATTATATGCCACATGTGTGTGTTGGTGCCTGCCTGTGGCGCAAAGAAAAATCTGTGCTGCGATGTAATTACAACCCAACGTGTAAAAAGCTTGAGTGTTGCTTCCTCCGCCCGACTGAGGCTTTAATCCTGGAATTTTTTTTTATATTTTTCCTGTGGCCCACCCTCGCCAGATAAGGGCGGCCCAATTGAGTGTCCTTCAGGTGGGGTCGAGTGGCCTTGCATGTGCCTAATTGGGCTGTCAGATGTGGGGAATTAACATAGTTAACCGCAAATAATTGTGTTTATTAAAAAACTACATGTTCAATAATTGGTTTTTCATTTTTTTTCTCTCTCTATCTATTGTTTCAGGTGAATAAACAATCCGGAACTTAAAGCAAATAAAAACAGGAGGCCCCACAGCGATTAATGAATTAAGAAAATTTAATTAAAATTATTACTTTAACGATACATATCAATGTTAGTCTGATTTTTCTTAACTACTAGACCTTAACAAATATATATTTACCAAATATCAATATTCATATCGAAATATCTAAAGTGCTAAAGTTGATTGAAAGATAACAAAGGCCAGTCTTAAGCATATCCTAGAGCAATTAAATTCACTTAAAGTTTCTGAAGCCGAAGGCTGGTGGAAAAATAAATCTTTAATTAAATTGACTGTGAGTACGACTGCATTGTAATTGAATGGAAATAACGAAATAAGGAATCACGCGAGGAGTTTTCCTGGGAAAAGAACACACACACACGCAGAGCGGCGTCGCGGAAAATCGCTTTGTCATGTAATGTCTTTATGCCTCTCAGCGGATCAAGTGCTTAGGCGATAAGCAAAAAAGCAGCTGCCATTCCGTTTCGTTCCGGATTTATATGCATAAATGAAAGCACGCATGCTCCGGCCGTAAGCCAAAGTTGAAGGGGGCCTAGAATTCTATCGTACGCCGGATTAGCTGCAACATAAAAGCGCAAACACAAAGGCGCAAAATAGCGTGGAAAAAAACACACAGCAGGGGCAGCAGGCGAGGCAGCGGAAATCAGGGAAAAGGAAACTGAGGCCCAGCAGGAAGCTGGGATCTCCCTCCATGACGTCAACAGTGTGTAAATGGGCGAGCAATTAAGCCGTTAACGATGTGCCCGCTCTCAAAGGAGCCACACAGGTCTAGGACCCCCACGATCCAGATAGCGTCACAGCGCCGCGGACTAGAGATAGAGTCCTTTACGAGCATAAGCGAACCCATGAAAAATGCATTCAGCTGCGCAGCTGCTGCGTCCACTGTCGCTGATTAATTCCAAGTAAGTTGATGAGCTTTCGCTTTTAACGCTTTTCTTTTTACGAGTCCGGCACTCCCTTTACTCCACTTTACGAGATCCGCTGGCGAACGCGTTAATTTCTTGTAATCATCGCAGTTTTAAATCGAGAGGTTTACAGGGGGAAAGTTCACAGAAATCACGGCAAATTATTCGTTGTAAAATCTGACCTAAATCAAGGCTTTGATTGGGGTTGTAAATCCGTGTAGGGCTGTGATTTCCCTTTTAAATTCTAAGTAAACTTAAATAACCCTGTTTTATTAATATAAATAACACAATGGATTCCGATTTTCAGCTAATTAAAGGGTTACAAGCCCAATTAATTTGTTTTAGTCTTGTTTAAATCAAAGAAAATGCCTTAAAGGGATATTAATATTTACAAAAATTAAATCTTTAAAAAATCTTTTAAATATTAATATAACATGTTCTTTTTTGCTCTTAAATTGTGTTTTAATTATTTATAAAAAAAGTTTTTATGCCGCTTAAAAATTCCTCATGCATAACATTTTCGTTGTTGTTAAGGCTTGCAGCCACGCCAAGCCCATAATGTATTCTTATCCTTTATGCTCTTGCAACCAGCAATCAAACAATTTTCTGGAAAATGTTCCTGCCTTTATATATACTTGTATATATAGATATATGTATATATATATGTAATTTTGTTTTAAAATTAGATTACAGACATTTGCCTGTGGGTAACGGGCAAAACGGGAGCATACTCTTCGCCGGCTCATCAAAAATGCGAGCGAATTTACAAAGCGATGAGATAGAGGGCAGTGGGGAAAGAATTTTGGATGCTTTTTGGCTAGGATAGCTGCTATTATTGTTAGCCCGTCTGGTAATGCTAAAAATACAGCATCGAAAATACGAGTAATTTCTGGTTGGGGAAACAAGTAGGAGGAGAAGGCTCCAAGGTCTATGCTTTCATAGAATCTCAGTGCGGTGAGTGGACCTGGCATTTTGTTTGCCAAAAATTGGACGGCCAAACAAATACAGGCATTACTTGAAAGCGAAATCCTGCCCAGGCGCAAGGCGGCTTCAGAAAGTCATCTAATTCTCTCAATTCAAACACTTTTACCTAAGCCGCACACCCACACACAGACGCATATACACTAGCGCGTGCCAACATCGAAGCTTGTTTGTTGGCAACCATTGAAAAGTGGGTAAACTGAATGCGAAAAGCCAGGCCGAGTGATGGGATTCACTGAGAAAAAATTTAGTTTAAAGATTTCCTTTAAAGATAGATTTTGTAAGCATTTATTTCATTATAGACTCGGCCCACGTGGCGTATGCGTAACTTCATGATTTGTGCTGCCTACCGGTCGTATATGTTATTTTTTGAGTTATGTAACGATTATCCAAGCATTTATTATGGAAGAGACTCCACCTTATAATAAACCTACCTTTATTTATAACTTTTTCAAGTCCTTAATAATTTATATTAATTTTTTATTCTGATCCAAAATATATATTAAAACCCCTTTTAACTACTTCTAAGCCCTATGTTCTTCTAGTGATATTTTTTTCCGTCTGCATGTGAAAATGGAGAGCAAGTAGTAAGAAGCCCGGCCTAAAACAGGCAATTCACAGGCAGCCCGGCTGCCAGCTTGGATTCAATGGCGCTCATTCATCGGCTTAGAAGTACACACACACACACACACACACTCGTAGAGTGGTGAAAGTGTGGCATACATATGTGTACGGCCTGTTAGGAGAGTAGGGAGTGGGGGCGGTGGCATAAATCAGGCAGGACTGGGCGACTTCTTGGCCTTCTCGGCTAACCACCCACCAATGCTGCAGCCGATGGCGCTGAAAGGCATTCTGGCAAAAGTTTTTGACTTGAGCATTTCAATCGCCTGTTTTATTGCTCACATATTTTATGCCGTTTATGCTCAAAATTCAGCTCAACATGCGCGACTTTGTCTGTACACACACACGAACAAAGGGTTACAGTGAGAGAAATAAATAAAGACATAATGTTTATATTTAAAAATATATTTTTTTGTATGGATTACCTTACTATATTCATTCTCATTTGGATGGCAATATACATATATTATAAATAAATTAATTAATTATAAAATATTCGAAAATACAATTACAAGAAATTACTTTAAGTATAAAATAAATTTCAAAATTTTCTAATTATATGTCACTTAAATTCGCGCTTATTGAATATTAAACTATTTTATTTAAGGTTAAAAAAATCCTTACTCACATTTTTTTACTCTCTGAAGGAGCTGCTCTTGCCAGTCCTTCTCTGTCTTTGTATCGGTGTGTGTCCTGCGGCGTTCGGCAAGCAACTCTTGCCAGTGTTGAAGGAAAAACCGCAATGCGGCACATTATGCGCGCTGAAATTCCCTCAAGTCCCTTTCATTCCCGAAAGGAAAAGGGAAAACGCAGCCGCGAAAGAAATGCGCAAATGTTTTCCCCGCCCCATAGCTACTTTCTCCTTTCCCCTTTCCCCCCTTTTTTGGGGGCGTGTCCGCTGTTGGACATGGCTATTTGGTTGCATTTTCCCACCGTCTCTGATAAACTCAGAGCTGCCGAGTGTTTGCTTTGCGGGTTTGCGTTTATTTTTCACAGCTTTTGCTCAAAAAAAAATATATATATTAAAAAAAAACATAACTAATTAATGTTTTTGTGCGTGAAAATGTATTATAATTGTGCACCTGCTTCTGCTGCTGACGTTGCGGCAAAGGTAAATATTAATGTTGCCTTAAATCTACGTCTGCCGGCGACATTTTAGCCTGGGATTGGGGCTTTTCACTTTTGATTGAAATGTTTGTCAAGTTTATTTGCCCGGGGCTCTGTAAAATGATTTGGCAGCCAGCCCAGGCAACAATGTAAACACTTTTGCGTTGCTTGTGCGCCTCCTGAGTCCTCAGATGAAAGATGAGTGGCTTTCCGACGGGCAAGACGACCATGGGCAAAGGACCTTAGCTCGGTTCAATTAAGACAAAGCTACTCTGACATATATTGATTTTTATTCACTAATGAAAAGTGAACATAAAAAGCAAAAGACACTTAACCCTTTTATTGAATCGGCCACGCAATCTGCCGATGACGTCAGATAGTGACTGACTGATGGACTGACACACAAACTAACTGACTGACTGACACACTGACAAACTGACAAAACAGGCTACGGGCGGACTTTCATGACAGCACGGGCAACAGCTTGGTTCAGCGCCTCCCAAGTGGCGGCCCTCCTCCTCCTTCCACAATAAAAAGAAAAAACACTTTAAAAACCAGGCACTGACACAACATCGAAGCGTGATTACACTGTAAGAAGCCAGGGTTCTGTTAAGGCATACATCTCAGTGCAAATTTCTTCTGGACATATTGATTCGGCTTTTGGCAGGTTTTAATAACTTGATAAAAGCAAAAAGAAAAGCTCAAATTCTAAAAAGATACTTCATAAATTATTCCTTTCAATTTCTTAATACTTTTTTTTTTCAGAAAATATAGACTCCAATAAAATGTTTCTTCAAGTGTCCAAAGGGTATTGGTGGCGGTGTCAGTGCTCGTGGACGTGTTCGTGTCTGGCTGTGTCTCGAAGCGCACACATCACGCCTCTGCTTTGGGAAGGGGCTTTTAACCCACATAATAATTACTGTAGTGAAAGGTTACCACGGTCGAATGCGAAAAGTTGGAGTCGATAATTGCAGCGGCTGTTTGGGCTGCAGGCGGCAGCGATTGTTAAATATGAGTATTTGCACAGGGGTGTCTTATAAACGGGGGAGCCTACTAATTGCTCCGGCTTTCCCCCAAATGTAAAGACCGTTACGCCCCCTTAATTGTCGAGGCACGCATCGATGGCTCTGAATTCCTTTTGGTTTCTCTTTATTTACTTTTCTTTTTGCCCGTTTTTTTTTTTGTTGGAATTTTCACGAGTATTTGGTATTTCGCATTCGCGATTGAGTGAGTAAGCAATGCGCGGTCGGCTGCATGTGCCACTTCCGCTTGATAGCGTCATGGTTCCGGCTCCGTATCCGTATCCGCATCGAGTGGGCGTCGGTGTGGGTGATTTTGGTGAGCTAGAACCTCGCATTCCAGGACAAGACAGAACATGAGAGCTCGTTGCACTGGAATAGAGCCCCGTTTGCGTGACATTCGAGCGTTAGTGGCGAAATGCGTTTGTTTTGATGGCGCTGGGACAGTGGGGAAATGCCACATTGAGACCGCTTTCGGCATTCCTCACTGTTTTTTTTTTTTCGCAAGGCTTTATTACTTGTTTGTCTGTGGGACAGGCTGGCACACGCTATGTAGCTTTTATGAGAGACCAGTTATTAATAGCCGGCCAACTTTGCATGCCAATTTGTATAATTTAAATAACTTTGTTTAATTTTTGAATGGAGCTTTTGCACAACTGCTGACCGCTGAGTCGCTGAAAAGTAGGCAACTCTTTAATCTCGAGCTCCCGAAGGAACTAGGGTCGTATTTAATGTGTGTGCGGGAGAGGCGTGTGTGTGCGTCTGGGAGTGTGAGTGCTTTGAAAGCAGAAAATGCATTTAGTATGCAAACAAAATGGGCACAAAACTGTCGTTATTTATGCAAACCTAACTTCTGCTCTTTAGAAATTATTATTTTGCTCCTTTTACATTCGCCTCGACCTCTCTCTCTGCTTTTTTGTTTATTCGTTGTTTCTCTTGCTGTTGCCAGTTGGTTTGCATTTCCGTCTTTATGTTTGCACACAGGCATGCCCAGACACACACACACACACACACAGACCGACCACACGGAAGTGGAGACGCATAATGAGCGGCCGGAGCATTTGGTACGCTTCCTTCCGTCTTGTGTGCCGTGATTTAACTGGTGCTGCATGCTGCAGCTTTAACCCTGGGCATTTGAGCTTAATTGCTCGATAATAGGTTTAAGCTTAATAATTAATAATTATAATTAGTTAATTGTGGGATTAAATTAAAATCTTTTGAATTTGAATTCTTTTTACATCACTTTGGCCCTTCGATCAGAATCAAACTAATGATATCAGGTTATCAACGGAAGTAATGGTGTGGATCGGGTGACGTATAGCTTCTATTAAAACTAAAGTCAATTTATTTACTAAATAACAATAATGAATTTTTATCATTTTGAAAACAGGTATTTATAGTTTCATTTGTATAATATAAAAGAAGTTATTCCATGTTGCTAAGTTACTTCTTTAGCTTCACTTCATATAAAAATATTTAATTAAAACCAAAGATGGCCAGGAATGGGTTAAGGCTTAATAAGCTAAAATTGCAAACAGCAGGCTTTAAGTTCTGGCCCGGTGCCATCAATTAAAGCCAAATACTTTGTGCCGTGCGCCGGGGAAATAAAGGGCAAAAAATGTATTACGCCCATTCACGTGGCCCCGGGATTCAGGGACAAAAGCTTGGCGCGCCGTCACCAAATGAATGGCCACCTGACAGGCATCTATTAAGCCAGGTGACCCTAGGTGATGTTGTCAGGGTAAGAGGAGGAGGTGGACTGGGTCTGGCTAATTTGCCACAGACCCGTGGCCATTCAGTAGTCTCTGGCCGCTGGTCGGTTGTCTGCAACTGTCCAAAATGTGGGCGGAGTTGGTGTTGGAGTTTGGGCTGGAGTTGGAAATTATATGGCGCGGGCATCATCAACGAGTCGCCATCTCAACAATCACTTTCCAAATATGTCAACATAATTAATTTTCAATTATCCCAGTGACATTTGCCGCACACACAAACACACACCCGGACACTCGCTCGACCCCTTGGAATCCAGCTAATTGGGTGGGGCCATGGGGGCTGGATGGGCGTAGTCTATTATTATTAATAGCAGGAGCAGACCCGACGACCCTCTGGTGTCACTTAGTATAATTGAGCGGCATTTGATGGGAAATAATTCACAATCCCGCTGGCTCACAATGGACTAAGTAAATTATTTTTGATGTTCGTGCTGATGTTGATCGATTAATCACGAAAGCAAATGCCGATTCATAGTTTTCCAGCAGCGGCAGCAGCAGCATAATTTGACCCTGACCCAAACGCAAACCGCATATAGGTGACAAGTCTGTGGTTTTCCCAGCTGACAGCCGTGTGTGTCGTCTGTCTGAGTGTGTGTGATTTAAAGGCAGGCCATCAATTCGGGGCCAAAAGCAGACTCAGAGACAGAGAGATACCGGGCCCAGGAAGAAGAGTCAACAATCTTCGTTTCGAATTGAAAACGTGCCAGGCGGCGGTGGAAGTGGCATTTACCCAAATTAAATTGGAGCTTCAAAGACCTTTTTATCACCTGGCGTTAATCAAAATTCAAAACCCGACAAATGTAGCGGAAGTAATGAGAAACGCTCAGGGTGCCCGGATCAGATCGGGTTGGATCCATTCCGTTTCCATTCCATTGCGGCCTGCCGCCTCGACTCGCCTCGTTTATCGAAGCCGGGCCGGGTTTGGGTAGTTGGTTTAATCCCAGGCCCCAGGCCTGGTGTCAAACCGCAATGTTTCTCCGGGTCGGAGTCAGATATTCCTTTGCCAGCTTGTTTGCACAGAGAGAAACATATACATAATAAATAAGTTGTTGTTTTAAAAAAAGGAATAATAATATGACATGGCGACCATGATGCTTCTGTTTAAATTTATAAAGGAAATTTATGGATTTTGTATCTTAGGTTAAGTTAGGCAAATTTCATATAAAAACATTATTTAAGTTTATTAAATTATTAAGACCTGGCGACCGTGGTATATTTTCCTATAAACAAGCCCCTTCACTGCGAAGTTAACCGATTTCAAATAACCTTTTTGACGAGTGTAATTACCGATTGCCCGAGCTGCTTGTCTGCCGCTTTGCTTTCAGTTTTGCATAATAAATGTCACAGCTCACGACAAGGAGCGAGGACGGTGGCGGAATGAACTACAATGGCAATGAGACCGAGAACGAGAACGAGAATGAGCAAAACAAGTCGCTTAACAAGCAGCAGCAACTACTTATGCTCAGGTGCCTCTGGTAGGGCGGGAGCACTCCTCCACAAAGAGTACAATGCCGGCGAGAATGTGGAAGTGGATGTGGGTTCAAAAGAAACAAAAAAAAAAAAAAAAAAAAATGGCAAATGGCAGAGAAGGAATCTTAACCGGAATTATTCATAATGTTCAGGAGGCACGCATACATTTGCATTTCACGGATACGAGTGTCACTATCGAGACGAGGGGCAGAGACATTAACATGCCGGCTGGCTGAAATAGAACCATTGCGGAGACACGGGGCTATACGGTATGGTATTTTAGGAGGGGTGCCGGATAACCCCGATACAGGCCGGGCCCAGCCAAGCAAGTCATTCAATTTAGCTGCCAGACACCAACACATATACACACTGGCATTTGCCAAAACAAGGACACCAGCAGATATACACTAATAAAAGTGAAAAAGGACGTGAGCAACGCTCTCGGAATTTCAAACATGTTGCATCTCCGGCAGCTCGCAATCAGACGAAACTAAACGCGGAGTGTTTGAGACGAAATGGAAATGCTGGCAGCGACAGCGACAGCAGTCCCTTAAAAAAACAAAAGCAGGAAGCTAAACATCCAGCGGAATCAGCAAGACAAATACCGTGGAAGGGATGGTACAGAGACACGGCCAGGACCCGACCCGGAAAAGTCAACAGAAAAAATTCAAGCACAACAAAAGGAGTCAAATAATTAAAGTAAAAAGTTTCCTTCATCAGTTTGCTTATTTTTTATTCATTTTTTAAATGCATCCTGGCCAAAAGGTATGGCTTTATGTTAACTTTGCTTGGTAAAGATGATTGGATAGAGTTTTTTTTGGGGATACGTTTGCCTTTCAAAGGTTGTCTTTAAAAATATTTTAAAATGACTGATAGGTCCTTGCTTAAAAATAGTAAAAGTACTTGTAAGTACAGTAAACTAGTCGTTGAAATTAATTTAATAAATTTAAAAACTTGTAACAATTTGAAAATAATATTTCTTAGACAGTACAGCTGAAAAGTCTTTAATTATTCCCACCGTAACCTTAAGAAATAACAGACCTCAGAGTATTTAACATTCGTTAGGCCAAATTCAATATTTGAGCAGTGTTCTCATTCATTTCACGTTGATTTGGTGGCTGGGTCAGGACCTCTTATCAGTCAGGCCAGGAAGAATTCATCAAGGTCAAAACGTTGATGGCTTCGCCCTTCCATCTTTCGCCTCTTGCCCATGCTGTGTGTTCCATCGCCATGGATTCGTTGGTTAGGTCAGGTTCCGGAACTTTTTCTTTTCTTTCCATTTTTATTTTTTTTTTTGTGTTGCGTTGTGGCTTGTCTGCCTCGCCTGACTGCCTTTGACAACGGCTCCAATGACGCGATGGCAGATTGGGGTTAGAGGGAGATCCCGGGCGCGTCTTGTTCCTAGTCCGGGCTCTTCACTGTTTATCACCGTGGCCGAAAAAAGTAATTTCTTAAAAAAGTTTACAACGGCCGGGGCCAAAAGGGTCGAGAATCCGCAACGAGTGTCAAGTGTTATTGACGATTTGTTGATGATGTGGCACAAAGAGGGGGGCCCAAGGTGAGCCCGGGAATGGAAATCGGCCGAAAGTTCATCCCAGAATCCTTTTGTCGGTAACTTGAGCGATGCTGGTGGCCACCGCAACTCTGTGTTCGTATCTATCCCGGCTCATTTTTCCATTTTCCAGCTCTGGCATTTCACTTGCATATGCTTAACGCACAAAGGGAATTTCCCTGACCCGGCTTTTGGGTACTTGCTTTCCTCTAATGGTAAAAACTAGGGAACATGGCTAAGGTATGTCTATGAATTTCTTTGCTGTTTGTGCAGGGAAAAATGTGTGTGAGAACATTTTTAAGAAATGTAAACGACTAGGAAATACCTAGTAATCTTATGGGTAAAGATTATTTATGGTTTATTTGTGTTTAATAGTAGAAAATATCCCAAAACGTAACATCAGGAAACTTTCCTGACCATAACTAAGTCAAAAATGCCTTAATTCCTTTTCTGATTTTTATTTAACCAGACATTTAAATATTAACAATAATTAATTATTAACTTTACAAAAACTATATTTAGCCTGCAAGTTTTAACATCAATAAACCTTTTAAAGCAGCCAAAACTTCCTTCCTTCACTAAAAAAAAAATAACATACCCCACGTGGACTAGAAAAAAAAACACAGAAATAGGAAAAGAGAGGGGAAGGTAAAGCAATGTTTAAGGTAAACACGAAGAGCACGAAACATCTTTTCAGTGCGATAACAGAAATATTCCTCCATTCAGGCAGACACGGGGCACGTAACAGTTTTATCTCTTATTCAAAGTGCTGGCCTTGCTTTTGGGTGTAAGTAAACTTCTGGCGGGCAGTAAGCCGCCGCCCAAAAAACTTTTCAAGTGTTGAGCAATAATCAGAAAGGCTGGACGAAACCTACGCCCATCCCTTTTAGCCGGGGAAATGCCCTCTGTCGTCGTGGAAAAGTTTTCGTGTTCCGGGCATTGCTTAAATGGGTTTATGGGTTCATTTGCAGTTGTAATAGGCGTTGAAATACCGGGGATTTTCGGACCTTTTCAAGCGCCGCAGTGTCTTTGTTTCCTTCTTTTCATCGGCTGTGTGGGATTCCCTATGCGATAGCTCTCTAATTCGCTCCTTCATCTCCTTGATGGGCTGCAAATGAGGGCGAGCGTCAAAGTTAATTACACTTTCGGCCCGGCTGGCACGCAACCTTTCTTTGTTGCTGCCTCTGCTATTATTTTTTTGTTACTTAAATTTTTCTTGCTTGCGGCTTATGGATCCGTTTCGGTTCCGGTTCCGCCGGAAAGTCCGAGGAGTTTAGAGCACATAAACAGTTTTGTATTTCAATTAACCGAATGGACGGACACGAAATCAATCGCCAGTGAATCATGATGAGCTGTGAACGTTGGCCCGTTGAAATGAATCAAATCAAATATTTATTGTTTTCGATCCAATAAATTTTTATCACTCACCGGGGCCAGCTGGCGGATGGCCAAGCGTGGGCTTGGTAGGTGAAAAAGTATCCAAGTGACAAGTCGCCGCTGGCGACAGCACACATTCGCTTTCAATAACAGCGAGGGGCTGGGTGGGTGGTTGCCAAAAAAAACAAAAAAAAAAAAAAGGAGGCTCAAGGAGGCGAGAAAATAATAATCATAAAATGGCGCATGAAATTCACAAATAAATGGGAATACGAAATACAAATCAGACCCGGCTCGCACAGGCCGCATATGAGCGGAAGTTAGCCCTGTTCAGGGTGTGTTTATGCGAGTGCCGAAAAAGCGAGCATAAAGAATTTGCAATTTAAAAGGGATTTACTGCGCCTCGTAAAACAAACACAATAAAAGATCAAACGACATGACAGGCTAAGGCCTCTGTCCCCACTTCGGCTCCCTTCTGACCTCTGCGAGAGCCCCGACACCCGACCCCCGACCCCGAACCCCTGGAGGCGGAATGTCAAAGGATGAGTTCGAGGATGAGGATGAGGCCCCCAATGTGCGACATCAAGGCAGAAACAACAGACACGAGCCGAAAGATGACAAAATAAAAGTAAAGCCGAATTTGGTGTGACAACTTTTCGGCAGGCAACGGGAATCGAGATGGATATGACAGGGCCAACACACACATAAACACATGGAGTTGGCCCACACAGACACACAGTTGCGTGTGGGGGAGTTGGCGAATTGTTTTTCCTTGGCTTCAGCTGCCTGCCACTGTTGACGTTTTAATCGAATCAATCCGGCAGCCGAGCGTGCCCAAAAAAATAAGTTATAAACTTGTTGGCAGTTGGATTGAGAGTTCATGTTCCTGTTCCAGATCCTGCGGTTTTTTTTTTGGGGAGAGGAGAGTTGGGCTTTGGCTCATGGGGCTGCTGCTCCTCTATTTCTATCTGGCGAGCTAATTTACGCAACAATATACAAGTTGTTTGCTTGTTTTCCTATTTGAGTCTGCCTATTTGGACAGCATCCAGAGCGAAATGATTTTCGGCTCGTCCTGGGATTCCAATCAAAACTGAAAATGAAAGAAAAAAAACAAGCAGGAGCTATGATTTGATTTTCTCGATTTTTTTACTCCGATTACTTTGGGGTGGAGTCCAGGCTTAGGAAGTACAAGTTGTAAACAATAACTAAGATTATTTGTTGTATAATTTGTATCTAAATTAAAAAAAGTGTGACCATGTGTTCATAGAATAAAAGCGACATTAAAGTGTCATAACACCATGATGAAAAAATTGTTTAGAGTCGAAACCTTAGATCTTTCAAATAGCACTAAAAAAAATTAATTTTGTTAGAAATATATGTATATATTATATGTATATTTTACAGTGTATAAATTAAAGCCTTCACATACTTAAAGGGCTTTCCATATTGCTTTTGACACAAGTTGCCAAAAATGAAATGAATAAGCCAGACAAAAAGCTTTGCTTAAATGGCAACTGCCATCTTATATGACACTTTCTGATGATGAAACCCACAATGTCTATTAATCTAATTTATCGACCTGAAAATCCATTTAATTGAGAATTCATTGAACCCGGTCGGGTCGGCATTTCAATTATTTCTGCTGTCTACCACAGAGGAGGAGAGTCAGTCGTAGCGGCAAAGCAAATGTCAAAATGATAAACATCGTGCTGGAGTGGCATCTGTGTCTGATTGAGTGGACTGGGAATTTAATTTGTAATTTAATAAGTATGTCTGCAATTATGCAAAATAAATAAATTAGAAATCAGCAGACTCAAAGTTTCATCCATTATTGTACATGAGTGCGATGAGTGGCGCCGCGCCCGAGTAAACAAACTACAGACTTAATCCAATTAATGTCGAATTTAAATGCTTGAGACGATTTGGGAAACACTGACTGAATGACTGACTGACTGACTGCCATCCCGACTCGATTGGCCCATTGAGGGGATGAAGGATATATATGAGGATGGGGTTGTGGAGTGCCGGTGATCGGGGGAGTTGGAGCCAGCGATTCACATTACAGCTTGCCGCCGCCGCAGCCACAACCGCAACGTGTAGAAGTTACTCCAGGGAACGTGGTGGCAAAAAGGAAACATTTTCCTGCGACGTAGATAGTTTTTCCTAACAGCTCATGTATGTGGGCGGTGAAAGGGGCGTGGCAGCTTACAGACTCGGTGCTCTACTCGGCACGTAGACAGCCTCTCACTCAGGTTGTGCACTGCAAGGAAACTCTTTGGCAGGTAAAGGATATACACGTTTGATACCTCTAATCTTTTTGATGGAAGCTAAACGTAAATCACTGGGAATTACGAAGAATCATTATGCTTTCTAGGCATTTAAATTCATGTTAAAAATTTAAAACTTAAAGAAAGTCAATATATTGCAATTATGACATATAGTATAAAAAAAATGTACACTAATAATTTAAGCAAATGTTAATTATCGAAAACTTCCTCAATTTATTGGCTCAGTGTACGCATACAGGGATACGTAATGCGTCATGTTCGAGTTTATCGCTTGGGCCCCGAAATTGCCATACTGGCCGGGCTGGGTTGGGCTGGTAGAGGAACCGAAAGGAGCAGCCAGATAGGGACGAAAAGACCAGCGCTGACGGGACGTGAGCCAGGAGCCGGAGCTGAACGAGCCTGGCCATCTGATGGCTGGCCTGTGACCCAAGCGAAGCCACCCAGAGCTCGGGGATCACGAGATGGCCAATGTCGGTCCCTCACACTAACAGGAGGGGGAGTGGGGAAAAGCGAGTGTGAGGATGCGAAGGACTCGGCTGAGCATGTGCCAATGTGCTGTTAGTAATGGAACCGCAAATTGAACCAGCCGGCGGGTGAGAGCGGAAACGGAAGCGGCCAGTTGGCCCTGTCCGCCTGCAATTTGCAACCAGAGACCTTTTGAGGTCCCAGTAACAGAATTGCCTGCTCATCGCTTTGATTCACGATTTGCTTGTTGCTGAAAACCATATGCAATGCATTTGGCTGGCAACTAATTAGATTTTCCCCTCCTTTCCCTCTTTGCGATGCAAATCGAGCGAGTGAGTTCTCTAAAATCAAAGCGTATGCTTTGTATAGTCTGGAAACTAAAGAGTAATAAAAAGGTTACTAGAGTATATTTTATATGAAGAAACTTTAATGAGGAGTTAATTTAGAGATTACCCCGACTAATGCATTTTATGGAATGTTTTTGCTTATATCATTTGAGGTTCCAGTTCAATTTTTATGATTGTTTTCTAAATTTCCCAAATTGTTTTCCTACAAAATCACCTGTGTCGCATTTCAGTCACGCAACTAATTAGATTCGACTTCAATTTGTTGCAAATCGAGCGAATGAGTGCACAGAATCTGTGGCATATTCACTCGCATTTGATTTTGGGCAGAAACTAAATGGCGGAAAAGCATCAGCCGAGCGTGCTAATTCAGCGGGGTCGAACGCGTCCCGTTAGGCGGAAGTGAGCGCCCCGTTCACATGCTCGGCTGACGAGGCAACGTTTGTAGCGTATCCCCTTTGTGCCACCACCCACCTGGCTCAATGACTGCGGATGCTGCGGCTTGTGGCTGCGGCTGCGGCTGCGGCTAGTTTGCCTCACCTGTCGCACCTGCCGCACTTAACTCACCTAGCGCGGCTTCAATTCAAACGCCTGGCTGCACACAGACGCACACCAAACGCACAAAAGGTCGCAGCAATTGTTGTCCTGTGGCAGCTTTGTTTTCGTCCTTGCCACTTGGCTTTCGCTTTGCTTTTTTACTTTTAGCATGCGACTGTTGCGGTTGTCTTACACTGTGAGAAAAGGAATAAAAGTTAATAAAAACAATGGAAAAAGAAAGAAACAAAAAAGGTTATAAGAACAAAATTGGTAAAGAATAACTTCAATTTGAGTTTAAATTAATGATTTTCTCAGTAAAAACCTTTTCTTTTCTATATCTAAATATTTTTTGTTGTGTACAATGAAGGGATTGTTCGTGCTTTGCGTTGTCCCGACAACCAGATTTATGCAAAACGTATTTATTGTTGTCTCAAACCCCCGACTTGAGTCCTTGCCTTGTTCTTTGTCGATTGCCGACTTAGTGGTTTCCCGTGGCTCGGCATATTGGGCCAGCTGGCTTGGCCACTTTAATCACTCAGAGCTGCTGGCCGCCCATAAAATTAAATAGCCTCTTAATGCCCCGGCGGAACCAGGAGCAGGACAGCCTGACAGGCCAGGCCGGGCCCGAAACTAAACAGAATTAAAAGCGAGAGGGCCAGGGTCTTAAGAAAGTTGTAAATGTGCTAAAAAGCAAGATGAATTGCCGGTTATTATTGCCAACTTCATTTGCTATGCACTCGGATGATGGGGCAGGGCCGCTAACTGGGCCAAGAGCCCCCAAAATAAGAGCCATCTTTAAGATGCAGGAAAAAAAACCAAAAGAGAAGCGAAAAAGATGACGAGGTGGCCCCCAATTAAACCCACCTCGGCTTTGGCGGAATGCGGCGTTACAAATGATTATTAATTATGTATGGCATGCTAATTCCGCGGATCCATTAATCACAATTATAATTTATGCTGCTGTTCTTTTCCACCTTTTCACGTGCATTAATTTTCACATTTTTATCGAACAATTGCCACTGGCCCTCGGCTCATTAGCATTCGCATGGATAATAGAAATTTAAGTTGTAAAATCAATAAAGTGCCACATTAATTATTACAGCAACAATGCAATCACGCGACACTAATAAATCCCGGGGGCTATGTACAAATCTGCGAATAATTAATGTGTGAGCACCCGGAATGGCATTCGAAATGACCGGTTCTCCATTATGGAAATATTATAATTGCATGCGCCCCACCCGAAGGGAGGTGGTATCTCTCCCGTATTAACATCGGCATTAGCCAAGGTTTAGTGTTAATGCCAAAAAAGCCAATACCATTAGTTAAAGTATGAGATAATCACAAGCATTACAGGCCAGGGAGTTCCTGTAAATAAACAATAAACTTGTTTAAATATACATCTACTGGTAGGACACCCAGAATAACCATTTATAATTTTATTTATGCTAGAGTAGATTGACAAATGCATTTAAGGCACTTCCTGCTGCCTTTCGTTCAATCAAAATGCGCATAATTTACGAATTTTGTAAATTGCAATTCGCATTTACATTTGTAAAGATGGTTGGAAGGCCACTTATCCGCCTGGACAGTGCCAGATAACCGGTTAATAATTGTCCGGCTTACGTTTCGTATTTATTATTTGATTCGGTGCCATTTCATTATCCTGCTCGGCAAAAAGTCAACTTGTAAATATTTTTCCATGTCCCGTGTTCGAGCTCACTTATTTTCCTTTGGCAATTATTCAGCAGCAGCAGCTCGCTTCAATTTCAATAATTAATTGAACAAATTTCACTTCTCTTTCCCGATTTCAGCTGAGCGAAAAGCGAAAAGCGAGCGAACGGACGACAGGCGACAACGTCCTCCACTGATATCTGGATTTCATTTGTGTGGAACAACCAACCCAATGACAACATGCTGAAACTGCTGGCCGTGATTATTGGAATTTTTTATTTAGGTGAGTCCCGCGAATATCCTTTATATGCTATCCCGGCCGGACGGTCGCCGCGTGTTTTATTAATTGCACTCGTTAAATTGAATCTCGACATGCGAAATATGCGAGCCAGCGAAGGCTAATTAATCACATTTGCCCGGTAAACGATTTGTATTCGTAATGTTTTTGCTCATTAAGTCGATTCGATTTGGTTTCCATTCGATGTCGACTGCTTTTTTGATGGAATTTAATTTTTTGACGCTTACGAAATAATATTATTTATTCAGTTGCCATTTAAGCACTTACGGAAATTTAATTTATTCTTATATGAAGGCTTACAGTTTGTGGAATATTGGTTCTATGAGGTGTTGATAAACAATAACTTGTAAAACTGTAAAAGGACGATTGGTGTCGAGGATACTTTTTTGAGAGAGCTTTTGGTTGAGGTGTTTCTCAAACTGTATTGGGAATTTAATCCTATTAAGTTTAACAAATATTTTTGGAAAGCTTTAAGCCTTTGGTTAAGTCAAATAAATGTCCTTTTGAAAGCTTTGAAATCCTAGAGGTGGAAAGCTAAACGGATAAAGCTTAATTGTACAAAAAGCTTCAGGATCCTATGCTTTTAAACAAACTTGTTAAAGCTCCCAAGTTATTTTAAACCTGCTATAAAACTTATGAAAGCTTATATAAAAGGAAAATCTTATTTTCTTAAGCTTTCAGTGATATTTCCATATTATTTTCTGAACTAAAAAGTATATATTACCCTATTCAGACTTCCACCAACACGTAAAATGTAATGTTATCGTATGTAAAAATATATCTTTCTTGTATTTATTTAGTAAAAGAACTATCATTCCTTAAGAATCTTCAAGTGTCCCGAATAGTTATCAATTAAATCACTTTATAGCATAACTTTAATCGCGCTTCAGTCACTGGCCGCCGCCATTAGAAAAGCCACAAAGGCAGCGGTAAAAACCAACACATAACGGCAAACTATAATTATGTTTATCTTAATTATATTGCGTGACGTAAGTTTCTTATTAACCGGCAACAAAGTCACAAAGTCAGCAACAATTTACCATGTTTATGGGCGGCAGCGGTGGCGGGGCCAAAGCCCTAAGGAATTATTATTACATGCAGGTGACCCAGGGATCCACTACCTCCCCACGAGTCGCGTGAGCAATCACAGTCCAGGTGGGCTCTAGGGCCAGAAAAGAAAGCCACCAAGTGGTCACTACCGAGTGGCGCCTTTTGTCCACCTTCACATGGGGTTCCTCCCCTCTCCCAGCTCGACTTTATTTGCATATAAAACGTGTGGCCACTCGGAGGGGGTACTGGTACGCGTTCCTAATGGAGCCACAACAATGGCCGCTGTTCTTGGGTTTCCTAGCGCCTTGCAGCGCCGAAAAGTGTGCTAAGAAATTAAGCACATTGGTCATTTTCATTTGCGTGCCTCTGAGCTGTTTCGGGGCCACGCGGCGTATGCGCAATGCAAAGAAAATACTTCGAGTCCGGGGCGACACACGCAACAAAAAAAAAAAAAGAAATAAAACTGCACGTCATTACCTTGATTTGTGGCGACTTTTGAACTCATACTCAGCCCTTCCCTCCCTTTCCCTGGGCCCAACTCTCGTAAGCCAACGAATTTCTCATTGCGAGTCAAGTGCTTAGGCCGCCTCATTTGGGCTAATCAAAAGCCGGGTAGAGCATAATATCAATTTCCCCTTTTAATGCCGCTCATCGATAGTTCAAGTGTCTCTGCCTGGCGATAAATCAAAATAATTAAGTCGCTTTAAATTGACTTGAGTTGGCTTTGGTTTGGGCCGGGACGGGGACGACTTCGGCTTGGGGTCCATAAAGTGACTGGCATTAACCAAACTCCCAAGTGGGGCTAATAAGCTTGAGACAGCGCTAATTTTACCCTCATTAAACAAGCTGACATGCCAGGCCCAGGACGAGGACCAGATTGGTGTTGGTGGCGCCGCACAGGACGATGCCAGCTAACGGTTTAGAGAGCTCAATAAACTCAAAGGGCTGGCTGGCCGACGCGACGTCGTCCTTCCGAAACCCTTCCCAAACCCACCCTCGCCCATAACCCACCCGATTGCCATGCCAGCAAACGTCGCCATTTTGGCAGTCATTAACGGCAAACTGCTTCATCATTTAATAACCCAAAAGTGAGCTGGTTAAATGCCGAGCGATGCGATGGGGTTCCTTCTGGGCCAAAACACTCGTACACCCCCTCAAAAAAAAAAAAAAAGGATATATGTATGTATATGTGTGCCACACAGACAACAGCCCGGGCTGGCAGGGAAAAAACCCAGAGTGGCACAGAACATGCCACACTTATTTTTATAGATTTCATTTTAACACCGAAAAAGGCAAACGCATGGAAACTTAACCGATGCCGTTCCAAGTCCTGCCACGCCCCCGCTCTCCGCTCTCCTTGCTCCTTCGCTTGGCAGGCCCGAGACTACATAAAATTGGCAAGGCGTCAAAATGGGCAGGAAAGCAAGAAGGCGGCAGCGGCGGCCCCGAAAAAAAAGGGTTCATTATGGCAATTTGCTTAAACTCGTGAGCTCTGCGATGGCGGATGCTCCTCGATTCTATGGGAACTTTGTGGCCTTTTTTTTTGCAGCGAGTATCTTAAAGCCCACCATGATTTGGGGGTTAACTCAAAGGAAGAAAAAAAAAAGAGCGGCATCATTCGTCGGTCTGGCTTTCGTTTCACATTCGCCACACTTGGCGTGTCGGTCGCGTTCATAAAATATAATGAAAAGCAACATTTCCGGGCGGAGCATAAAATATAAGCTCGGCTAATTCCCAACTCCTGTCACCTCGAACTAAGCAAAGTTCAATGCACTCGCTGCATTTCCTTTCTCCGCCATGTGTGCTTAGTGTCGCCTTGCCTGGCCATTTGCAAAAAGTAGGAGGGTCTGAGGACTGAACTACTTGGATTTATAACATGATTTCACCGCTGCAGGGCTGTACAAAATTTTTAATTGAGCCTAGATGGCAATGGCACAACCAACACGCAACGTGGCTGGGGCTTGGCCAGGACTTGGGCCTCGATTGGCAATAGTAAAATATTTCAAAAACCACTTAAACCGGGGACAAGAAAACATGCTGGGGCACCCACAACAAAGAGGCTATACAGAGGGAAAATCAACT
The DNA here is from genome assembly GCA_008042715.1 of Drosophila bocki. Classification (NCBI taxonomy): domain Eukaryota; kingdom Metazoa; phylum Arthropoda; class Insecta; order Diptera; family Drosophilidae; genus Drosophila; species Drosophila bocki. Next base: position 126,294 of record VNJY01006618.1, on the reverse strand, counting down.
GAACGCTAGGTAAAACTAGGAAACTTTTCAAACTTAGGTTTTTAATGAAGATATTTGTTTGAACATAATGTCCTCTTTTGCATTTAAATTTGTAAATCAATCCTGTTTTACATTCTTAAGCAAAATAGGTTTTTAATTTAAAATTTTCCAATACATACATATAAAAAGCAAACCAAAGTCTTAATTAAAACCCTGAAAGACCTTAAGTCAATACATTTAATTATACCCCTTCAAGGACTAAACTTTATTTAATCCACAATTTTTTTTCCCCTTAGAATTTATACAGTACCTGTCGTGGCCATTTTCCCCCCAGTTGTCGTCGCTGCGGCCGGAAGTCCTTGTCGCGGAAAATGGAGAGGGAAAGCCTGTTGGCGTGTTGAGTTTTCATTTTTCCTGCGTGCCTAATTATATTCGCGTGTGCATGACCAATTGCTGGCCAAAGAAAAGAGCCCTGGGCATCGGCAGCGACTTTAAAGCCATTTAAAAGGATATTAGCGGAGGCGCATCAGCTTCGGCTTCACCACTGGGTGACAAGTGACATGTGTAGGCGTCGCCGGATCTCGGCGCCATCGGCGTGTCCTTGGGCCCGCAATGTTGACTTTATTGTCAGCAATATGATTTGTCACCTCGCACAACACGGACACGGCTGGCAGACAGCTCCTGGCGGGAAACCCGAGCGCCTGACAGATGAGTGTCTGCCGGCGGCGTGGAGTGGACTCCACTTTGGTGCTTGCCGGCTTTCGTGGCTTTTGCGGTTTGACCCACCTCGTGATCGATTACCATTACAGCCAGAATGGCTCCGATTCGAGAGAAGAGTCCTTAATGGGTAATAAGTAGATTGCGTGATTGCTCCCCGAGCTCGTCGCATTTTGCAGTGATTGCTCACTTTTCGACACTTTCGATGTGGGGGATTAACTCTAGGACCTTGGACCGTCAGTTGGGGGCGTCCATTAATCAAGCCGGACAAGAGATGCGGCCTCTTTCGGTTCCAAAGATGGGCGTGTTCCGCTTCGGCTATATTCGTTTGCATTTTCTATTATTATGAAGACATTCCGTGTCGATGGCGCAGAGTCGCGCGTATGCTTAACTTTTTGTTTATTTCTGTTTTAGTTTTCCCCTGTTTGCCAAGTAATTAGTGGCATAAGGCGAAAGTTTTTGAGGCAAATGTGGCGTTGGCTTTTGATTTGAAAGCAAGAAAGGGGGCGAGAGAGAGAGAGAGAGTGCCGCTTAAATTGAATTCAAATTAAGGTCAAAGGCCGCACAGAAACTGAATTTATTTCTGGGAAATTTACACATTTATTATCGAAAGGGATATGTGCATGTGCTGCTTTATTCGATCTAAATTGTATTACGCAAAGGTCCTTGTGCTTGCTCAAATATATGTTAAGCAGATAGAATGCGGATTCCATTCCATTTTTCGGGGATTTTAAATTTATTGGCCCGCATTCCTGGCCCCAGTAATTGTTTCACGCTTGAATTTACAATTGTTTTGGGCTCGTGCTTCTTTGGTTTGCCATAAATTTAAGGGCAGTAACCAGCAGCAGCAGCAGCGAGTGTGCCGAGTGTTTTGGCCAACTTGTTTTGCATGAAAAAGTGTCAACAACAAGCGGCGGGGCCCTGCCTCCGGCTGTGACACCAAAGCTGACAACACTAATGAACGAGCGATGGGCGCACTTGCCACGCCTCACGCCTGCCCTTTGCCCGCTGACCCTCTGACCCACGCCCCCTGAATCCGGCAAGCAACTTTATGGCATTTGTTCTATGCAGTTTCCACCTTTCCTTCGTCTCTTTTTGATCTTTTTTTATTTTTAGTTTTGGTTTTGTTTTTGCCGCCCGCAACTTTGACATAATTCAGGGCAGGGCTGCCAGGCTGGCCGAAAAATATGAAAGTTTGCGGGTGTCGCTGCAATATTCGCTCCTTTCTTTCCTCTTTTTCCCATTTCCCCTGCAGTTGTTGTTGTTGCCTGCAAAAGTTGATAACGAGCAGGTGTTAAAATGTGACCAAGTGCTGGCTTGGCCTGGCTTTTGGCACGCCTACTCTCCCCGAGCACCGCCCACCGCCCACTGGGCTGCCTTGGTGATTACAAGTTGTTGACACTTTTGCAGTTTGCGGCAACAACTCAACGCCGCTCAGCTTGCATCGGCTCAAAGCGAGAGCCAAAGTTGGCTGGTTGGCTGTGACCATGGCCAAAATGCCGCCGCATGGAAGGCTGCCAACTGGGCTGCCACTCAATGCCGCAGCGTTGCCAGATTTGGGAGGAGTAAGGATATTTCCAAAAAAAAGGGAACAATAAGAGTAGAGCTTAAAGATTAGAATTATTAATCTGCGTTACCCGAAATACAGAAATTTTGGGAAAATTTCAGGTTTACAAAAGAAATTTTAGTTTGTCGCAGTGATAATTTTAAAGCTGCCTAAAAGTGTGCTATGATTTTTACACATTCAGTGCCTGGCTTAGAATGGGAATACAAATTATAAAATTACTTTAAAAACTTTCCAACAAATCCATATAATTAAAATCCATGGTTCAGTTGAAATTTTAGACCATTTATCGCATACATTTTTCAAAAAACTCTTCAGTTTTTCATTAAATTTCTATGATAATTTATTTTTCAAGTGTAATATGCATATTTCGGTTGCCCCTGCCCTGCTCTATTCTCCTATTTTCCGGTCATATACAAGTTTACGATGCTGGCGTTGACTTTTTAATGAACACGGCAATTTGCCGAAAGGTGAGCCAGAACACTGACACACACACCCACACATACTGAAGAGGGGGGCGTGGCATGGCCTGGCATTTTTGATCAGCCTCGAATATCATTTCACATATCGTTAAAATTCGTTTAGGCGCAGCATACAAATTGCTACATTTCCGCCGAACTTCAAGGCGTGTTACCCGTGCCTCTCTCTCAACCTCAACCTCGAACTCGACCTTCCGCCCCCGCCAACACCCACTAGCAAGAGGGCTTTTGCCACCCATCCCGCTCCACCTAGCCGCTGGTGGAGTACTTTCAAAAATTTCCTGCGTGCGTCTGCGGTGGGCCTCGTGTAAATTGAATGAAATTGAAAAATTTAACGCAACAGCAATTCCATTACGTTTGCGAGGCTCATTTTCACCGAGTTTCGGCTTGGCCTTTACCTCTCTTCACCTCCCCCAACACCCATTCCGCCTGCTCCACCTCCTTCGTGCCACGAAAATTTATTCATTACATGCAATTTTTTGCGCCGTCTTCACTTTCGTTTATCTGGGTTTCCTCAACATTTTCGAGCGCATTAGGCTTGGCAATCAGAAATCATGTGTGAAATGGGAAAAAATGTGCGAAATAAAATGAAAATCGCGGTGCTGCGAACAGGAAAAACACTGGCAAAACACCATCAACTCACTGGGTCCCAATGGCCTTCAGGCATTTGTCTATATACGTGTGTGTTTTCAATTACAATGGCAATTGTTGTGGTTACATCCATTGGGGCTGGGTGGGGGAGTGGCGAAAAAAAAGGAAAAGCGAATCAATGTAAATAAATAAACGCTTACAAACAGAAATGCACAAATAGATTGTCATCGGTCTCATCAGGGTTCTACTAGAGATTACCGCATTAGATCCGTTCGCAAACAGAAACGGCTGGAGACGGATTCAGATACAGATACAGAAAGATGGAGATGGGGGCTGAGCTGCATATTGTATTTATGCAATCTGCATTTTATAAATATTTTTATAAGCAATCAACAATGACAGCAGACGGAGACCGAGAACCGAGGACCGAGGACCGAGGAACCGGGCCATCAGCCACAGCAAACATGTTGAGCATGCCAAGTGCGTTGTCTTCGCATTTCGCATTTCCCGTGTGTTATGTTAATGTTTAATATAAATGCCCGCTGTCATGTATTGGCTCCGTCTGCTCCTGGCTAAGGAGCTTTTGAAAGCCAAAGAGAAGCAAGTGCTTTGCTGCACAGAGAGAAAACTCAAGGGAGTTGAAGAGAAGATTTGGGCTATAAAAGAGAGATCTTTAAATGAAACTAAACTAACTAACCTTATGAATATCCGATTCATTAATTAAGGCTTCAACTATACAATTATTTACAATATTGCTCAACTATTATTATCCTTTTTTCTCAGTGCAACAGGCTCATCTTCCTGTGGATGCCTGACGCATAAGCAAATAGATATTGCAGTCATCTGACTTGACCAAATCCCATCATTTCGATGTTTATTCTGTAAGCTGCAGCAACAAAGCATTTAAATTGACAGCGGAAGCGGGATCGCTGGAAAAATCTAGAGAGAAGTCCTGGGAGCTGTCCGGGCTAATATCTGGGGATCTTTAATTTTTAAAGACAGAGCAACATTTACATTTTTTGTGTGCATGTGTGTGCAATTTTGGTTAGTTGATGTCGCCAACAAACTTGCATACTAAATAAGCCGCTGGCTGCCACTATCTCTCTATCCGCATCTCTGCTCCAGCACTTTCAACCGCACCAACCCCTTTTAGTTTTCCGAATTTTCCACCCGCTCGCTATTCCCCACAGTCCCCCCCTCAACATTTTTCCCCTCTCTTCCACAGGCCTCATGCATTTTACATTTGCAGTCGTCAGCCGCTACTCATTTGTTTTCCTTGCGCCCAAAGGCGAAAGTAGAAGAAGAGCTACACCCACAAAAACACACCACACAGTGGCACCACAAACACACATCACACTCACATGCTCATGCAATTACACAGACCACACTCACACACAAACAAACACACGCATTGTTGCAATTGCACGGGAAATAGACTTTTTGAATGCGAATGCGTTGCACATGTCAGACGGAATGCGCTTAGAAAAAAAGCTGGAAAAACGTGGTAAAAAAATGAGAAAAATAAAAAGAAAAAGGAAAAATACAAGAAGGAAAGGAAAGTGAGAGACGAAAGACGACAAAGTCCCGCAGCAATACGGAGGTTTCCTTCTTCGCCTGCTTTTCTTTTACTTTGCAAGTAAGTTTTTCTTGCCTTTTTTGTGTATTGTTCTTGTAGGTACAAGGAAGGACAACAACTTGCTTTCTATTCCGAATGTAGTTCGTGAACAGTGGTTTGATTTATCAAAATTAAGGCTTGAAATCAGTTGTTAATTTTTAATACTAATTATTTTAAATATTTATGGACTGTAATGATAATATTTATAGGCTTAAAATTTATTTTTAAGCTGAAAATAATTGTGTTCTACTTGATTTAATTGCTTTTTCTGGATTTAATTTAAATATATTTTTATATTTTTAGACCCCTGCAGGGCTTTTACAATCTTAGTCAGATGTTTGCAACGCACTGAAGGAGGCGTTTTCGAACCTATTTATCATATACATATATATTCTTGATCATCAATAGTCGAGTCGTCCCTTGATCCAACTGCAAACTGCAAGGGTATAAAAACTTCGGATTGTGAAAGTCAGCTTCCTTTATCGTTAAAAGATAAAATCATATTAAAAATTTCTACTTACCCATATATTATTTTATAAATAATAATGACAAACTTTTACTTATTTTATGCTTAGCCTTTTATTACATTTTCATAAAAAAACAAGAAAGAAAGCTAACTTTGGCCAGCCAAAGTTTGTTTACCCTTGCAGGTAACAATTAAAATATATCATAACTAAGCCAAAAATGCATTAATTTCGATTCGGAAAGCAGTTTTGTGTTAGTTTTTATTAATTTAAAAAAACTGCAAATTTTAAATTTTAAGAAATCAAAATTTTTGGCCATTTTTGCTAATTTTAATGATGTAACCCCTTATCAAATTTCGCAAAAATGGCCAAAAAATCGATTTCTTCCGGACATGTCTAGAAAGATTCCCATGTTGATGCTGATCATTAAATATCATAACTCGGCCAAAAGAGCATTAATTTTAAATCGGAAAACTGTTCTGTGCAAGATTTTCTACAGTTAATAAATCTGCATACTTCATTTAAAAATTTTGAAAATTCAATTTTTTATCAAAATCAAAAATTTTAATGATGTAACCCTTATAAAATTTTGCAAAAATGGCCAAAAAATCGATTTCTTCCTGACATATCTAGAAAGATTCCCCTGTTGATGCTGATCAAGAATATATATACTTTATAGGGTCGGAAACGTCTCCTTCACTGCGTTGCAAACTTCTGACTGAAATTATAATACACTGCAAGGGTATAAATATATGTAATTTTAAAAACTAGCTTCACTGTCCTTTTATTGCAGTTGTTGTTGCTTTAATAATTGTTGTAGTTCCCCTTGTTGTTGCCATGTTTGTGGGCCCGTCTTCATGTTTCTCCATGATGTCAGAAGGACCAGCAGCTGGCATCTGCCGCTGCTCCGCTCACTAAATCCGTGCTACTTAAATCGTCCCTAAAATCCTCGTGGCAATTCTTTCGCCATGGAGCACATGCAGCTTTTGTGTGCTGTATGAGAATTTAATGACATTCTTAAGTTGTCATCAGTGGCTGACTGGCTGCCTGGCGCTCGGCTGGCTAAAATGCAGGGCGAGTCTAGTCGCCGGGGACAGCGATTGGGCCAACTATCTTGGCAGGCTGACTACTGCCTTCAGCACTGAGCTCCGACTTGGTGGCATCTTATCCTGTCGCCGTCGCGGCCTGCTTACCCATCTTCCCTCCTTGAATCCCAATCGCATTTCTTCCCATTGTTGGGAACGACGACGACGGGCACGGTGTGTGCAGTGGTTGTAGTTGCTGCTTGCTGGCTGGCGCTGCCGGCATGGCAGGAATATCAAATTGAGTAAGACCAACAAAATGAGTTGAATCATTAGCGTACACAACCCACACAAACAGAGTCGTTGGGTGACTAATGCAGTGGGGTTCAAAATTTTAGAAAACATAAAAAATTAAAAGAAAATAATTAAAATGTCAAACATTTACAAATAATAATTAAGAAAGTAGTAAGGAAAATTAAAGAGCTCTATGTGCAAAATATTATTTGTTGATTAGATGTTTTTAAACAAGTTATGTTATTTAATGTCTTAATTTTTAGCAAACAAAGAACATAGTCTTCAAAAAGCATTTCACACTTTTAAGGGGTGAAATATTCTAGAAATACTCCTGGCAGAAAATAAAAACAGTACGTTTCTTATGCCAAAGACTACAAAATAAATACAAAACTTAGTCGAGAAATAAAGAAATCTCTTAAAAATAGTTAGCCATTAAATAGAGAGCTTGTTGGTTTCTCAGAGTTTTGAAATGGAAAAGGGCCTTATTTGAAGGAGAATTGTCTGAATATAATTAATTTTAATAATTCTTCTTCAATATATATTAACTGCTCCAGAAAATATCTCTATATTCTACAACAATTTTCCATACAAATAAAGTTTTTCACCATTTTACACCCCACTTTACTTAGTATTCTTTAATAAAGAAAAATTTTTCTCTACTGAAATGCTAATATTTCGATCCCAGCTGTATGTGGGAGCTAGAAAAGCATCTCCCCCTTGGAATTCCCCTACCCGCATCCCACATATTGCGCAATCGGTGACGTTGCCGGGAATCCCGCGGCATTTGCCGCCGCTGGATGCACTTTGCCTTTTGAGAGGATGAAGCCATATCAGCATTAGTGTCTGATGTCTCTTGTCTGCTCCCGGGGCAGCATCTTTTTGTGGACATTTCTTTGGGCCAAGACCTCTCACAAGACAGTTCCATTTTGTTCCAGGTCAGGTGGTCGGGTCGGTCGGTCGGGCGGGTCAGATATGAGGCATGTGCACCCCGACGACGACGATTGTGCAACTCTTTTTCGGTGATGGTGCCGAGTTTAATTTTCAATTTGAGGCCACAACATTTGCGCCTGCCAGTCAAATGCGAAGGACCCAATTCTATATGTATATACTATATATACTCTATATTCAGCCAGTTATTTTTGCGCTGCATGAGCAAATCTTTAGTATTTGTACAAGCGACAGCCGCAGACTGGAAAAAGCCGCCGCATTTGAATATGCAATTTGCAATTTGACTTGGCTCTGCCGCTGAAAGGAAGAAGGAGGCCAAAAACCGCGCAATCCAGCCGCCTGTCGACAGCCAGGACCTCCACCCACAAAAGCCACCCAGTCCCGTTGCCTCGAGTTAATCTGCGAGCTTAAGAAACCCCAGACTGTAACGAGTGAATGGAGAGTCTCCTCTGGTAACAGTAACACTAGCGCTACACTGGTAAGAAAAAAGTGGCAAAGAAATCGTAAAATTGCAAATAATTAATCTATAACATCCTTAATTTTTATTTTATAAGAACTTTCTGACTCAAAACCCAATTCTGTTCAGAGAAAACTACCTTTACCCAAGGATTTCACTCTGGAAGCCTGAAGCTTATGGGCGCCCTGGTTTCTCTCAGTGTAGCAGTAGCAGTGTCATATAAAAGCTGCACGCCGTACCATTTTATCACAGTGCTGGGCGCGTTTTTGTCGTTCGTCCTGCGCTGACATTTCAGCGCAAGATTTATGCACTCGGGCTGCAGTTGAAGACAGCTGTCGTTTGGCCGGCTGTCTTTTCTCGTTTTTCCCACAGCTCCACCAGCTACGGCAGCTCAGCTCCACCACGCCTAGCCCTAATAGCTTTTTATTCTCGTGCATGAAATATGCCCCGAAATGTGGAATAAAACAGAGCAGAGTTCACTTCGGAATATGGAAAGTGTCAATCCCCGGATTTTATATTTTTTCTATTTTGTGGCTGCGGCCCCTGGGTTTCTCCTCGCATTGCTCTACTTTCAAGTTCATCAATTGTCAGCCGCAAGTAAATAGGATTCAAAATGAAAGGAGAAAAAAAAAGGGGGGAACACACCGATGGAGTGAGGGACAACTTGAAAGTACAACCAACTAAAGCTAAGTTCTTCTGACATACCAATGACAAGTACACCCGTACACCCGTACACCCGCACACACACACACACAATTAGGGCTTGATAAATTGCTTTTGTATGCTGTTTCAGTCATAAGCCAACGCGGCAGCAAAATGAAACAATAAGCCACGTCCGTCAAGTCAGCTCTTGAGGTGGCTAAAAGTCGAGTCGAGTTATGAGCGGAAGTCAGGACACTGAAACACACCCTGCCAGCTGCACGCACACACACACAGAAACAACACAGACAGCACTTCGTCACACTTGCCAAGACAATGGGACTAGACAGCCAGACAGACGGAAGCCGGGAATCCAAAGGATACCTTGCGGTGGAGTTGCAAAAAAAAAAAGAAACGATAAATTTAGAGGAGAAAACCTGAAATTAGCATTAAGTTCTTATCAGAACATTTCGATTTAGGAAAAATATAAATACAGATCTACTGTTGTTATCTGGGAATTAAAATAAAGTTTTCAAAATGGCAGTTTTTGACAAAACCAAAGCTAAGCTTACAAGCTTACCACATTGTATATATTTTATGTAATCAACTGTAACATAAGCCTTGTAATTCTATTCAAAAGCTTTGGTTTCTATAGTTTTTAATCCTGGAGTCCTGTTAAGTAAGCAATTTTTCACAGCTTGTTAAAGCTGTGCGAAAGGTACTTTAGAAGCTACTTCCTCTGGAGCTCAGACAGCAGCTAGATTGGCTAATTGAAAACGCGTGTTAACACTTGAAGAGAGCTGGAACTACTAGTTCATTTTCAATGGGCTATTTAAATTTTCCTCTGGATTTTTGGCTGGCTCTCCGGCTGGAAACACCTTTTGGTGTCCAAGAGCTGATAACTTACCGGCTTATTTGACGCCCCCTGTTTTGTATGTGTGTGACCCTTTTTGGGGCAACTAACTGGCAATCTATTATACGTGTCCTTTGACCGTAACCAAGGCACACACATTTTGGAGTGTGTGTATATGGTTTTGCCAGGCTGAATGGCCCAATGTTACCTTTCGGCCTGGCTGGCTGCCTGGCCTTTATTGAAAATCGTTCAATTCGGAAGGACATTTTACGCACACCACTCTCTCATCCCGGCTAATGCACACAATTTGCTTTGTATATCCGTTTCACGGAGCTCGTCCTGAAAACATTAACAATTTCTCAATGGCAAAAGGGTTGAGCCAGAGGTTCTCATGTACAAAAAAACAACCTGAACAAGGCGACAATTACTTTGCCGAGCTCAACTTTAACTTTCACTCCAATCAACTGGCTGAGTGACAGCGGCAATTGTCCTAGCCGACATGGATGCGAATGTGAGAGCGCCAAGAGTCCTGCGACGACGACAGCTTCCGTGTTGCGGTTTCAAGTGCCTGACTAGCTAAAGGAGGAGCAGGAGCTAAAGGAGGAGCACTGCTGGCATGGCTACTAATTATGCATGGACTGCAGGGCAACAAACCACGCTGATGTTGACACACAGCCCGAACTGGATCTGCATCTGGAGATGGAGATGTAGATGGAGATAAAGCCAAGGAGCCACTGAAGTAGCTCGCAACTGTCACACGGCGAGTGGAGATTTCTGCTCGTGCTTCAAGAAACGACTGCGTGTCACCATGTGTTTTCTTGCACTCAGAAATAAATCATCTAGAAAAGTAAATAAAGACTTTATTTAGTACAACAACAATATTTAAATGATAAAGAATTTTATTTTTTAAGCGTAAAGGTTGCTAAAAAGCAGACGAATTCATGGATTTATTGCTCGAAGGAGACTGTAAAGGATGTATCCAACGAACCTTACTAACCTCTCTATATAGTTATTGTTGTTTTTATAATGATTAGTTACGATTGTTCTGTAGCATAAATTGGTAATTTAAAGTAACAGTAGGTTATAAGTAAAACAAGAAAGAAAGCTAACTTTGGCCAACCAAAGTTTGTATACCCTTGCACGTAACAATTAAAATATATCATAACTAAGCCAAAAATGCATTAATTTCGATTCGGAAAGCAGTTTTGTGTTAGTTTTTATTAATTTAAAAAAACTGCATACCAAATTTAAAATTTTAAGAAATCAAAATTTTTGGTCATTTTTAATGATGTAACCCCTTATCAAATTTCCCAAAAATGGCCAAAAAATCGATTTCTTCCGGACATGTCTAGAAAGATTCGCATGTTAATGCTGATCAAGGATATATATGGTTTATGGGGTCGGAAATGATTCCTTGACTTAGAAAAATATTATTTTGTATTATAAAATCGGATTTTTTATATTTTTATTTTTAGTTTATAACTATTAGTTAGCATTAAATAAATAAATAAAATAAATAAATTTATATTAAAAAACTTCTTGATTTTTTTAAAATTAAAAATATCATAGCTCGGCCAAAAAAGCATTAATTTTAAATCGGGAAACTGTTCTATGCAAGATTTTTTGCAGTTAATAAATCTGCATACTTCATTTAAAAATTTTGAAAATTAAATTTTTTATCAAAATCAAAAATTTTAATGATGTAACCCCTTATAAAATTTTGCAAAAATGGCCAAAAAATCGATTTCTTTCTAACATATCTAGAAAGATTCCCCTGTTGATGCTGATCAAGAATATATATACTTTATAGGGTCGGAAACGTCTCCTTCACTGCGTTGCAAACTTCTGACTGAAATTATAATACCCTGCAAGGGTATAATAACAAAGCAATATTTATAAAATAAGCAACCTATGAACAATCAATTTATTTTCCCAAAAGGAATATCCAAAACCAGCCCCACTTTTCTCGCAGTGTCTGAACGAGATGTATGGCGAGTGTTTTTGTGCGTTTTGTGATATTTTCTAATTTTCACAAAATAAGCAATTCTCACGTCTTTGTCCTTCTGCCTCGTTCGCGACGAGAGCGAAGCGCCAGGACCTGTGCCGCCGCTGGCCTGTGGTGTATTCTCCGCTGCGAATTCAATTCCAACCTGTATGTTTTTTGCTGCTACTGTTGTGGTTGTTGTTTAGCCAACGGGCTGCAGGTGGCAACGCCAAATGCTTTGTACTACTTCAAAAGCAAGTCAATTTGCAACTGTAAGCGGGGGAGTGTGTGTGTCCCACCTTCAAACCTTCGCCGCTAACTGTCTCTGTGCACATTGAATTTTTTTTCGTTTTATTTCGAGGAAGTAAATTTGCTTTATTTCTGCTGGCAATCGATTCAAGTTTAGTTATATTGGTGGCTTTGATGTTTGGGGGGAAGGGGAAAAGCAGGACCTGTTCCCGCCAGCAGCAGTTTTTCCTTCGCTCACCGCATGAATAACATTCCCTTTTCGCTTTATTTACTTTGCAGGTAAGCTCCACCATTCCATCCGCCTTCAAGCATTTTCCCCTCTCTCTCTCTCTCTCTCTCTGCCCGCAGTAAGTATAAATTAGCAATGGCAATGTAATTATATTTTCATTAGATTAAAATATCATAAGTGCCATAAAAATTAAGTTATGCCGGGGGGCGAGCACAATGGAAATGAAATAATCAGCTTAGCTCGACGTCGGGCAAACATAAAAGTCCGCGAAAAGTCCGACCGCACAAAAGAAAAAGGAGCCCCGCAATCGAGGAGCCAAGAGCCAGGGAGCCATGCCACGTTGCCATGCCACCGGCCAGGACTCATTGTTTTGGCAAGACTTTGGGTCCGGGCATCGCTTTGATTTCGCGCGATAATTACAACGTGCGCCGCTCTCCAAAGAAATCCAGAGCTGCCGTTTCGGTTCGTGCAGCTATGCCAAGGCGGCAACCCAATCCAGTGGAGCGTTCCAGGGCGTCCGCCGGCGAGTGCCTTTATAGATTTATGGCCCCGGCGACATGTTGACATCCCGGCAGGGCCGATGTCGTGGCCAATTTCTTGAGGCGCAGCCAATTGGTAATTTTGGCCCATTGTTTCGTGGCTAGCTGGTATTTACACAAAGCTGAGATATATTTTCAAGCACCAAACTATTTTCATTTGCCACAATTACTCAACTTAAGTGGGGCAAATTCTTGAATTTAAAGTCTTAAAAATAAAATTGTTAACTAGTTTTAAAGTAAAAAAAGTAGACTCCAATCAAAATAGTCTATTTACATGAGCAATCTGTCGTATTTCAATTTTTATTATTTTGTATTTGAAGCTCTAAAAATTTTCTAGAAATAATTTTAGTAATTAAACGCATTTATTAAATAAACTACCACTCATTTTCTTTCTCTGTGTAAGGTGTCGAAAGGGTATCCATTTTTTTCCCCATGTTCTTGTTTTTGCCAATTACCGCACGCTTCGTGGCCCAAAGCCGCTTGCCTCGGGCACTCGCTGCGTATACGTAATTTTTATTGGACACTTCCACGCGTCGTAGTCCATCGGCCATCGCCTGTCGTCGTCCTCGGCGTCGTCGTAAACCTCTGCCTTCTGCCATCCGTTTGTGTGTCAAGTCGCAAGCTTTTCGCTTTCTGCTTTCCGCTTTTGGCCCGCTGGCAGGGTCCTAGGCCAACACGGAGAGCTTTGCTCGGCGAAAGTGTTACCAAAACAAAAACCGATAATTGCACGGCCACCTGAAACTCCAACTATCTCTCTTATCTCCTTACTCGCTCTCCCTCTCTCTCTCAGCTGGCACGGTCCTGAAATCTCTCCACTTGGCCACCTGTGTGTGTTCTTTTGAGGGTGTGTGTGTGCATGTCATGGAAGCTGCAATTACTGCTACTCCTCGCACACACACATAAAGGAAATTTGTAATTGATAAAGTCATTAAGAAATTACATATTTAATTATTTAATTAGTTGTGGTTTATAGTTTAAAAGGGCTTAAGTTGGGGTTGTGTTAGAACTTATCTTAGAAGGCACATGATTTTTCTCTTCTAGTATTTACAACTTAGTTTTGAGTTGATTCTTAAATAAATATTTGGTTATGACTAATTTGTTAAGCCATATATTTCATCATCATTAAATCAAGAAGAGCCTTTACAACCTTCAGAAAATATATTTTATTTAGCTCTAAACCTAATTTTCAGAAACAGGAAACATATTTAGGATACTTATCGGATATTATACAGTAATTTTAAGTGGTTGTTAAAACATTTAAGTTCAATAGAATTACTTCCTATTAAAGCTTAAAAGTTAGTCATTATCTTAACAAATTCTAACAAATTTTTAGAATTTTTAAAGATAAATAAAGCTATATCGAATAGGTCTCACAACCAAATTCCTATTAAATTCCACTCGAATCCTTATCCCCTACAGTTTGAGATTCACACTCTACAAGGCTGCCAAAATTGGCGCCAAATAAGTCTCCACAAAACCGTCGCCGCTTGCTCTCTCTCTCTGTGCCTTTTCGGCCGACGAACGAGGCAAGCCGATGAGTGAACGAGGAACGCTCGTAGCCGAGTCCTTTGGGCCAACTTCGTGGCTTGAAAGGACCCGAGGACTGGGCACTTTAGCGGGCCAAACAGTTTGCGACTGAGACTCGTGACGAACGGACGCGCGGCCAATGGCAAGCGGGCAACGCGACTCTCAAGCCAGCGATTCAATCGGACCGCTTTTGGAGCTCCAGTTCGATGCGATTCGAGCGGAAGAAAAATACGAGTGCCGACGAAGAGGCCAATGTGCGTGTGCCGCGAGGATCGTCTTAGCTGGTAAATCGCCATCGCCAGGCAAATCGCAAATTCAAAGAAACGCGGCCCAGTGAAACCTCTTTTTTGGCAAGCAGGCTGTAAATCATAAAGTGTCAGCAAACCAACAGAAAACCAGTCGAGTGTGATTTCTTCGTCCGAGATTTGTGTGCCACTGCATACTCTACACTATAAATATATAGGAGGAGCTGGGTATATAATTTAATTTGGCAAATGTGTTGGAAAATTGTATAGCTCGGCGAAAAGGGAAAGCAAATGGAAAATGGAAAACTCCGAGTAGAAGCGTCAGCTGCCAGTGCCTCACGGCTTACTGCTTACTGCTTATGCTGGTAATGGGTTAATGCGGTTGAGCACTCGCATGCCACCGCCTCAGCCCCAGCCTCAGTCTCAGTCCACGATCCTTAACCCCCTTAACCCCCGAATAAGCAAATATTTCATGTTATTTACCTAGGTGCGCCACTTTCGTTAATTGTATGCAAAAAAGTTGCCAACTGAGACGGGGAGACGGGTGGAAGGTGTACACTGTGTGTGTGCACTGTGTGAGTGAAGTTTTTGGCTCAGCTTTATTCGCTACAACAACTTTCGGGTGGCTGGTTCAATTACAACCCCATGCCCCATCGCCTGCCGCACTATTTCCGCTCTAAAATTTGAGCCAACTTGCCGGGCTGCCAGCTGCGCCTTTACCGGGGTTTTAGTCCTGGTTGCTGGTTGCTGGTTCCAACCTGCGACGTTCACTTAGTAAATAAATTGGCAATCGCATTTAATGTGAGTTTATGTGCGTCGCTGCCTTGGCTCTGCTCGGCTCGGCTCGGTGCGGAGCCTCCTATATTCGGTAGTTATTTCTTTTTTTTTTTGCCCTTCTTGGCTCGTGCTCATGTGCAAATCGTAAATTCACGTTAATGCCGAAATTTCACGTGATAATGACGTGATTACCTGGCACACAGGCAGAGAGGCACAGGCCCAAGTCTCGCAAATGTTGCGATCCTTGCACCTGCCTCGATGTCGTCCTTGTCGCCTGCCTATCCAGGCCTATCCTAACCCATCGTGTATCCTGGTCTGCCAGAACTTGGGGGCATAAACTACAGCTAAATACGTAACATCCAAATGGGAGACTCGACTCTCTCCCCATGGGCAACTCGAGCGCTCAACTGAAAAATGAGTGCCCTAAAATAGTTGCAATGCATTCAACTGAAGCAAAGTGTGTGGCAGTTAGTCCTGGTGAGGAATTTCTGGTTAGGCCCAAGCGTAAAATTGTTGGCGTAGTTTCCAAGTGCTGTTCAATGAGTTGGAGTTCAAATTGCTGCAATTGTTCGTGGCCACCAACCGCCTCCGTGCGTTTGCATTTCCAGAAACTGAATTCAACGGGCCTTTAAAGAGTCGAAGTCCAAAGTTCCCTGCAATCGCGTAATTTGGCCGTATTCTTTGCGTTTTATTTGCAACTTTTTAATTACTTTTGAGCAGCGATTTGAACTTTGCGCCTGTCGCCCGTTTACACTCTAATTACGCGACCCATTCACGGGCCCTGTTTTGTTTTTTCCCTCTTATTTTATTTATTTTTTGTTAGGCCCGCTTTCCTTTCGCATTGCTTATCGGGCCAAGACAAGAATAAGAAGATGCAAAAGTTCCCTTTTGGCCTTTAAATGCAGCTGTCCGAAGTTGGCGGCGTTTCTTTAAACGTTCGCTGGCATTTCCGTTTCCGTTAAATCGCTCCTAAGCCAGTTTGTTAGTTTTACCTTGACATTTTATGCAGTTTTCCCCGGTGTTATATGCGTTTTTTCCAGCTGCCTTTTGTGTGCTTTGTCTTGCTTGTAACCAGTGTGTAAGTTACACGGAAAGAAAGAATAATATTATTATAGGTTTTATAGAATTTTGTGGAAATGGAATTACAAAATATTGATTTTGTTTAATTTATACTGTATTTCATAGGAAATTTAAAAAGCTTGTAACTTTGTCAAATATTTCTATTGCAAGATCGCTTTGTGTTTGCTGTGTTGCATTTATTTTGGTTCTTGTGCCTTTTGGTGGAAATGAAACCCCTTTTGGGTTTTTCTACAATTTTAATCCAATTGAAAATAAGCAAATTATCTTATTTAGACCAAAACCCCTTTAACATGGTCACATTGTATTTACTATTTTTATGTCCAAAGATTTCAGAAGTGATTTTATTTCAAGTTTCCAAGTCTTAGTTAAAGAATTAAAGTAAAATGTACAACAAATATATAAGAAAGTAGTTTCTAGTTATTATATTTTTTCTTTGTGTGTACTGCTACTAAGCAGCAGCTGCTTGTGCAACAACTTTAACAATATTTGTTTTGCTGCAACACTCCACCACCTTCGCAGTGGCGCAGCGATGCGATCCGCCGCCGCCGCCTTTGTTAGTCGCCGGCTCCTTTCACTTTGAGTGTTCCCTTGCTGTCCGCACCCGAATCATGAATCATTTCCACCGCTGCACCCACTTGCACCTTCCTGCCTTTCGGCCACATCTAAGTGTTGTTTAATGCAGCTTTTCAACTCATTCGCTTTGACATACACGGTGGTGCTGGTTGGCCTCTGCCTTTCACAATTCCTGTTTCTACTCTCTACTTTCTATTTTGTATTTGACTTTTCTACCCTCACATCAGATTTGCTTATGCAAATGTGTCGGTGGCAGGAAAGGGTTTTAGCATTGGCTGTGGTCTCTGTTTGTCCTCGATCGAAATGTTTATATTTGAGGCAGACTGATGTCACGACTCTCCATCGTTGGCCAGTTTAAATAATTGCCACCGCAATAAATTATTAAATCAACAACAATTACTCACCGGCCAGCAAAAGGGAATCAATCAATGGGTTTTTTGTGCGGGCGGAAAGAGTCAAAAATCGGGTGAAATGAGGGGGAAAGAAGTGAATTCATAAGCCGACAAAATGCCAGCCATCCCCTGCTGCTGTTGCTGCCTCGCATGAGGTGTATTATAACGAGTTTCATGACAGCAATTATGCGAGGTCGGGCCCGCACACACGGGCGACTTAATAATACGTATACGCAGCGTTGCCGGCGCAGGCTAATATGTAGTTTGGGCGGCGCTTTCGAGGGCTTTGTAATCGATATTACAATGGCATTGTGTTAGGCCCTCGATATGCTGGCAGGCCGCATTTTCTGCCCCCTTTTTTATCGCTCCCTGCATCGCATACAATGGAGCTGGGAATATACGTACATATAATCGAGGGGTCGTGTTTGCCCGGGGGAGTTGGCAATGCATGTTTAATGTACTTTGCCTGTAATTTGTAATTAATATAACATGAGCTGCAGAATGCCGCCTCCAAGTCGGCCCTGAGATTTAGCCATATGCCGTCATTGCTCTGCGCCCACATGCAATCCTTGATTGGCAACCGTTGCCTACTTTCCTGCGTCCGCCCTACTAGTTTCAGTTTGATTTTCAGCTTGATTTTCATTTCAATTCGATTCGATGCCGTGTTATATGTCGGCAGTTTGCCATATGCCAGATGCCTGACAGCCAGGATCACCAGCCAGCTGCTGTTTGGTACACTTTATGTCATTTTTTGATTTATGTGTGATTAGTGCCGGCCGTCCCTCTGTCCCCTCGGCTGAGTGTGTGTCAGGAGGAGCTGAAAATACGGCAAGTCAGATTTTCCATTTGTCTGGCTCTCTCTTGTCAGTTGTCATTTCGTATGAATACATTACGATACTCGAAGTTGAAGGCTGCCCGTCCGATTCCCAGCCACTTTCAACGGCTTTCAGTTGACTCTGGGTGCAGCAGCAGAAGTGGCAGTCACCCCTTTTGTATTACACGCCTCGATGTTTTTTGTAAAATGTGCAAATGAAGTCGCAATAAGAAATTCCCAGGCTGACACACACACGCACACGCATACACATGCGAAAAAGAGAGAGATTTGAACAATATAAACAATGACAGGCCATAAAATATGCAAGCACCCTAAATACTACCTACCTGCAGGCCCCGAGGTGGTTTCTCATTCAGTTTTTCCTTCGACTTGGCGCCGTGTGTGCTTGCTCGCCTGATTCCGGATTGTTGATGTAAATGTCAGAATAAATAATAAATACCGATTTCAGGCGAGCGAAGGAGTCACCTTAAATTCCATAACGACCCTCCGTGCCTCTTGTCTGACTTTAACGAGGCTTTAATATCAGAGATTATGGATTTAATCCCCTTTTAATTACAGACAAAGTTACCGCCTCTCTGTGGGTCGATTATAATTTAAGTATGAAATGTGTTAATTGATTATGCAATTAGCGGACCGGTGGTGTTAGTTAATTAAACGTCCATGAATATATTTACCGTATTTATATATCCATCAATGGGTTCCGCTTACAATCGGAATTGGTATATTAAATTACGGGGCCCGCAATTGGAAAGCACTTGAACTATTAGTTTATTTGCCGTAAGCATTCATTCATTCAGTTCCATTCGGATGGGGAAACTTCTCAGCTCAGGGTCCTTCGTGGTCCTTTCTCCTTCGTGTCCGTGTGCTTCCTGCCTTTATTCCATTCCTCTTCCTGCTCTGCTCCTCCGCTGCTGTGCTCTCATTTATTCATACGTGCGCTTATTGCAATGTTCATGGCTTCATATTCATTATGGCAATGGAGCAATGTGCGTTCTCGGTTCTCCAGACAAGAGCTCAATATATCTGTGTGTGTGTGTGTCCGATACGTTCGATAATCCAATAAATATTTATGAAGCACTTTATTGGATCAACACTGAATTACTTTATGGCAGATGTATGTATGTATGTATGAATGCCGCTCCAAACGTGTCTACTGCTGCCGTATGCAGCAGATCCTGGATCCTGTATCCAGTATCCCGTATCCTGGAACCAAAACCAAACCAAAAAACTAACAACCAAGCTGGTAAACTTGAAAACACTCGGGCTCAAACAAAAAAGGAACTGAACTATATTTCGCATTTGGTGAAGTGCTGCGCGCACTCCTCCAGCGCCATATCGCTCATACGCACCATGGTACGCTTTGATGCGGTCACTTTGGCCAAGGCAGACTTGTCCGGTGGCTTGTTGGTATTTTGGTTTTTAATATTTTTAAGAGCCCTGTCTGTGAGCACGAACTCAAGTGCCAGCCGGCACTAATTGCTTGCTGTTACGGGCCTCACTCCTGCCAGTATGTGCGTGTGTGTAGGTCGGACTCATGTTTAAATTATAGACTGTCGACTCGAGCGATTTGAACGTAAACTGCTGCAGTTTGTTGACCCAATTAACTGTCAAAGGTTAAGCGCCTGGGCCAAGACAGGCCACCAGGCCATATCTATGCACAGTTTGCATTGTTAATTTCCCACCAGAGGCGTGATTGTGCCAAAATGACGTTTGCTTTACGGCTGCATAAGCCCTGCGATATGCATGTCCTGGCTGAAAGCTTTGAGTTCCTAACTCGCTGATAATTAAATTTGAATTTATAAGCTATGCAAATTAATTTAAATCGCTCTATATTTGCCAATATTTGAAACTAGGTGCCAAAAACAAATGCAAGGCCAGGAAAATACGATCGATGGGGAAAAGTATGGCGACAGAGCAGGATAAATTAATAAAGATATAACCATAATTGAGGCTAAAAAATATATTTTTCGTTGAACTACCAGTTTAAATCTTAACAAAACTTAAACTAAATATAATATTTACCATTTCAGTATATAATTAAATCGAATATTTGGTCTCCCAACTACTGTAAATAAATTTGTTTAGCTTTCGCTTTTGTCAAATGAAATACAAATGCTGCACACGTTAGATAAATATTAATTGGTCTTGTTTGCCTTTCTAAAAGTTAATTAAGCATATTACCTCGTCTTTAATGGAGGCAGCTAATTCTATTATAATGATCGCAGCTGTGAGTGATTTTTCAGTGGTTTTTTTATACCGTTTGCCACCGCTGAATAAATTTAAATACAAATACTGGTGAATGCACAAATGAATACGTGGAAATCAATGCAAGTGCAAACAACACGACAATGACAAACAACAATGGCAGCGGCAAATATGAATGATGTGATGGGGCACGGCAGGGGGTGTTTTTGTGGGTGGTGGTGGTGGCAGCACCCTTGGCAGCGAGTTTAAAATTATTGACAAAATTTTCGGGCAAACATACCGCAAAAAAGCAGAACAAGAGCAAACTATGGAAACAATGCATAACTGGGTCAGTTTGACATGTCGTTGTCGCAGCAAGCCCTGACGGCAATTGCGTTTCTCTCTCTCTCTAGATAGTTCTTTCTCTTTCTTTCTCCCTTCTTTGCTATCTCTTTCCTTCTGGTTTGCCATCTCTTTCCCGCTCCCTTCTGCAATATTATTTGGCAAAAGCATGTGGAGCGGCGTTCGGAATGGGGACGAATGTCAATGCATAAAATTCATTCAATGACTTTTGCAGCTATTTTTTATACCCAGCTGGTGGGCTGGGGGCGTGGCAGGTCCTGGAAGGGCAGACAAATAAATTGCAAGACATGCAATAAGACGAGGACAAGCCAAATGTGTGTCTAAGTGTGTCTCTGGCTTGTCTGGCTGCCCTCCTGGTCTCTGGGTCTCTGCTTCTGCTTCTTCTTGTATGCAAATAAAATTGTACATGAAATTGACTTTATGCAGGGGCCCGTATTTGTGTGTGTGTACATAAGGGTGAGCCATTCTTTTGTGTGAAATTCCAAAGGACACCTTGAATCAATTACCATTAAAATGTAAAGCAAATATTGTTTTAAGTTTCCTGGAAAATAATTGAATGATCCTTATCAAACCCAAGAAATTTGTATAGATTTTCTTATAAACTATAACAAAATTTAAACCCAACTAAGTGAGAAATTAATATAAAGTCTTAATTTATTAATTCTATAATTTTTCATAATTATGCTTTCAAGGAAAACTGGATCAGCTTTTGAAGGCAGCTTGTTCTGCCAAAAAAAAATGTTAAAATTGCTTTTTCTAGAGGTTCACCTTAGAAATTCAAAGGTGCAAGCTGGCCAGTGTGTATGTTGGTTTTGCGTCCTATGAAACCCTAGTGCGAGACATGACTTTGACTAACGTTGCAGCTGCATGTAAATGGCATCATGCCGCACGCCAATCGCAACCCAAAACCCAAACCCAGGCCACGCCAAAGAGAGACCCATGCCACACGTTTCCCCGTAATCATCCATTATCCTAATGCCAGGTCCTGGCCCAAAGTCCCCCGAGTCGCCGGACCCTGTGTATGTAGCACTGGTCGATTGGATTATGCCTTTAGCCTGCGTACACTGCTCGACTTTTAGTGGCCTTGGCAGCGACATTTATTAATGATGCGGCCTGGTATTTTATTTTGGCCCAAAACGATTTGGGTAATCGCTGGCCGCAATCGTTTTAATTGGGCCAGTCAAGGAGCAAGCAGCAATCGATAGTGGAAAAACTGTAAAATCGTAAAAAGGGCAGAGGACCCTTCAAGTCCCCTTTTGTGCGTCATCACGTGTAATTTGAATGTTTGATTCAATTTCCTAGAAATATTCGTGTACCTGCGGCGACATCTGCTGTGATTCTCAGACAGACTAATACACACAGAGGAGGTCCTGAAATCAATACTCATAAATTAAAGTCATAAAATGGCAACAGACAGTAAATATAAATAGAAGCCAGACACGAATTTTCAAGAGCTGCAAGGTAAAATCAATCGATTACCGCCTGGCTGGCATTTTACGGCTGAACTTTGGAAAAGGATATGGCCGGAAAGGACAAAGTTTAAAGCCCAAATAGGTAATCACAAGCTGGCCAGCAGATGAGAGAGTAACCGAGAGTTCAATGTCTGCCCTGTAATTAGCGAGTGTGTGTGTGAGGTTGGGAGTTGGGGAAATCAGGAGCAGGACAGGTCGGACAGGCTTGCAATGGCAGGGCACTTGACAGCATCCGCAGTAGATGCGACGACCTCCAAGCCCATTTAAACTTTCACAAACAATAAAAATCGCCCTACATAATACATGAGGTGGTG
Source organism: Drosophila bocki (assembly GCA_008042715.1). Lineage (NCBI taxonomy): Eukaryota > Metazoa > Arthropoda > Insecta > Diptera > Drosophilidae > Drosophila > Drosophila bocki. The sequence continues at coordinate 103,909 of VNJY01006618.1, read as the reverse complement.
TTACGACCCCGTGAAAGACAGACAGACAGTCAGTCAGTCAGACAGGCAGGCGAAATAAGTTGCCGGTGACTTGTGGCTGATTTTCAAAATGGGGAAAAACAAGTTTTGCATTTGAAGCGGCAAACATTTGCGGACTCATTACGAATCAGATTGTTTACCACCGACTGCCTTAACTTGCGTCCCATTAAAAATTCATTACAGTTTCGCTCTGGCCCGTAATTATGAATAGAGTTCGAGTTAGGAATTTAGTGGACCAAAAATAAAGTTATAAACTATTTCAGTAAGGCAGAAAGAATGAAGGGAATTACACATTGTATATATAAGCTATTTATAAGATTATATATTTATTAGAAATCCGATTACATTATTACAGTTCCTTCTTTACACCTTCGTATTTTGTTTAAAGGCTTTTTCCGATTTCCTCCAACTGTTTGCTGAAACCTGGCATCCGGCTGAGGCATGATTGGACTTCCTTCACAGCCTTATCCAGCTGGTGGAATGCCTTTTGATATTCCGAAATATTGTTCCGATCGAGGAGTTCATCGATCCTATCCTGGGCCTGTTTATAAGAATCCAAAACAGAACCATTCCGGTGCATCATATTTTTGTACTCATTGCCTGCGTTTTCAATATTTTCCATGAGGCAGGACACCATCATAAGGAGTCTGTCCTGTTCTTTGTCCATTTCATTAAATTATTAAAATGTAGGAAAACAATTGATTTTAAGCTGATGTAAGCTGGGCGAGAGGTAAATTTTTAGGCCAAAGCCTGCTTGGGTGTATATTTTAATTATATATTTTAGCTTATAGAATACCCAAAACCTGTAGGTGGGCTGCTTCAGCGCAATTAACTTTGCCGACTCCAATTGCATTTGTCATGCACAGAAAACGCCCCCGAAGACAACAACTGTCACTCGACACTGCTGAGTGCAACCTGGGGGGCAAGGTGCAGCCGCATAAGGAGGACGGGCTCTCAAAGGATCTTAGGGAGAAAGCGTAGAGGTATCAAGTTGTTATGTTGCACATAATTATATCAGAGCCGCGAAAGTTTCCTTGGCAATTTCGTTGACTGCCAGTCAGTCAGTCCAAGGATGAGGAGGAGGAGCCAGAGTAACTTTTATGAGATGCTGACACCGACAGGCGGCTAATTAGATATTCTATCGTCCCATTTAGTGCACTTGTCGTGGCCCTGCATTCTTGGCATTCTTTGCCCAACTCTCTCTGTTGCGTGCAGAGAGAGAGAGACCTAAAGAATTCCAATTTAAATCGAATTTTCGGCTTGGCATGTGAAGGGCATGTGGCATTCTCTCTATTTTCCGGGCCAAAGCCTGGCCAAGTGTGTCAATGCAGTGACTCACAGAGCTTGACATACAAATTTGTGGTACATTTATTGGCTTGTTTGGTCAGCCCAGTCCACACACACACACAGAAGGGCAAGTTATATTTAAATGTTAAGCTCGCTCAAAGTCGGGGCCATTGACACAGATATTTGCACAGCTGGTGAGCTGAGACCGGACTTTTGGTTCCGCCTCTGGATCGAAACTCTGCACAGAGAGGAAATTCAGGGACTGAAGCCGGGCTTTAAAGGGGTAAATCGAATGATGTTTAAGATGTAAAGAAACATCTTCTTAGTTGGCAGTTCCTTATTTCCCAGTGTGTGCTTTAATTTGCCTTATTTATTACACATTACAAGCCCAATTGCTGGGCACAGCTGGCCAGCCCCGACCCGGCCCGGCCAGGTCTTGGCCCCGCAAAGATATCTTATGCAAAAAGTTGGAAACTTTAAATAAATAAACTTTGAGGCGGAGGCTGGCCCGGCACACACGTAACAATTTGCGAGGTAAACATGGCTTTATTTTAGTTTCAATTTTCGCTTCGTTATTTTTGCGCACACACACACACACCGAGCTACACACAAAGGGCGGCTGTTTGTTTTTAGATTGCTGCAGCGCGTTGCATGTTGTCTTTGCCGCCGTCGTTGTCGTCGTCATTTTGCCGCCATTTTACGCTCGTTATGGCAACACTTTGGCTCAAAAGCAAACGCCTGACGATGGCGAACACATCTCAAACTCAAACGGCGCGGCGGCCGCGTTTGCACAGGGGAAAAAGGGCATGGAGGAGCATCTCCTCCTGCGGGCTGGCTGCAAAAAATCATTTCAAGCAGAAACAACAAGGGAAATGCGGAAAACGCCTTCGCGTCCTACCCATTTCCCTTGCCTTGCCGTTTGTCGTCTGTGTTTGCCTGCATTCGCTTCGTTGACTGGCAACTTTCGTCGCCTCGGCCTTCGTCCTTGGTCCTCCTTCGGCCGCCTTCGACCTGTCTCCCCCAAGGCAGCACCTCCCACATGATTGACTGCAGTACGACGTGTCTCTTTTAGAGGGGACAAAATATGATCTAAGCCACTGATTCATATTCTTGATCCAAAGTACACCTTGAAATGTGTTTGAATCTGTCTTGAAATATATTATTTATACTCTGATTTTAACTTAAGAAAGTCTTTATTGTTATATGTTTTATTTTGGATAGAAAAATAAAAGACAACTCAAGTTAGAGAATAGTTGCTACCTTCTTCAGAGGGATATATCTTCTTTATTTCAAGATAAGATTCCCTTGAATTTTAATGATAATATGATCTCAGACACTGATTTATATTCTTGATCTAAAATATACCGTGAAATGCATTTCATTCTGTTTTAAAATATTGATTTCGTATTCAGAGAGGGAACATATCCTCGAATATTTACAAATTCCTAGAGATTTTCTTAATAACAATTTAAAATTCTTGTAAGGTTTATGAGATTTTGAGTATGTACCTACATACGTTTCAGAACCATCAAGTTTTTTTTTATTGTAACATGTCTCTGGCAATAATTTTTCCGAGTTGGTTTTTCAGCCCGAAGAGATGCGTGTTGCATTTTTTTTTTTTTTTTTAATCTGCAGTGTGTCTTCCTTCCCCGGGATTTGTTTACATGATTGCGCACTCCTCCGGTGCCTGTGCCCGTGCCTTTGCCTGTGTGTTTGCCTTTTCCACATTGCCAGCACCAGGCTGGCTGCATTAGCACTCGAGTGTTTGCATTTCCTTTGAGCCAAATCGCAGCAAATTATATTTTTATTGATTCGGCAAACATTTGAGCGAGATTTGCGCGATAAAGGCGCTGCGAGAGTGGCAAAGTGAATTAATTTTCCCGCTTGGGACTTTGCCTTTGCCTGTGCATATACTGCATATTGCGCATACGCCACCGACATGCCGGATTTAGATAGCGGTAGAGCGCAGAGAAACCGCAGAGGACAAACAACAACAACAACAAGTCAAGAACGGCGGTAGCAACAACTTTTCGCATTTACCAAAAAACTTTTCAGCATTTTCTTGTTCCCTCTTCGCTTTGCTACATGGCCATAGACCCACTGAGCAAATTGTAAATGAAAAAGTTTTTATGTTATTCAGTGTTTTCAGTGGGCGGAACCACTGTCTAGCTCACTCTCCTCCTCCCTCCCCCCTCCTCCCTCGTCAGCTGTCCCTGTTGTTGTTGGCGTCGTCGTTATTGCTGCATTATGTCTATTGTTGTCTATATACATTTCTGTCGAAAGTAATTGTAAATGCTGTTCATAGTTTGACTGTCGACGTGCTGTCCCACTTCCCGCCCCCCGCATTCAATTCGAGAGTTTTCCATTGCCCAGCTTTCCCCAAGGACTTATTTTAAAGTCAATATTATGGAACTGGGTGTATAGTATATAGCTTAAATTCCTGCATTCATTTCAAGGCAAAGGGAATAAAGAATAAAGCAAACAATAAAATATGGTAATGCACTCAGCTCAAAGAAAGTGTGAACTGCGGAACAGGAAAACAAAGTAATGCAACCGAGTGCTCAAAACGTATTTTAAGCGACAGTGAATAGAGCAAATCGACATTAAGCTACGTTTGAAGTGGCGCCCGACCAGGATACGGCCGCGACATGACCCGCTTTCGCATAAAAAATTTGAAAATCCTCTCCTGCTGCCTCAGCCTCTGGGTGGCGCTCTTTGGCGGAGCCCTGCATCTGGCCCAAGGCAGCGAGTTTCCCGAGCGCGAATGCTGCGACCTGACCACCACCTCCACGGTGGGACCGCTGCCCATGCCGCCCGCCGCGCTGCCCACCGACAAGTCGCTCTCCTCGGCCACCACGGCCTTGGAAACGGATCTGGCCATCGGACGATCTGGTAAGTTGTATTGTAGTAGGCTACACCGATACTTGTACAACACTGATAAAATAATATTCGTCTGTAAGCGCATCTCGAGTAAAATAAAGTGTTGTGAAACCTTGACGTCAAATCTCTCTACCCTTGAAATCATTTTCTAAGGGCGATTTCACGAGTTCACTAGTAGTTTTTCGCTCTGAGGCTAATTTTAATTTTAATTTAACGATATGAATAATCCGAATAATAATAACGCTGCGAAAAGGAGGAGGCTAATGAGAGAGTGCCACCGTGAAAACATACAGAACTTATTTAATACGATTTTGGCCACTGTCGCAATGCTTCGCGAAAGTATCCTCCAGGATCTGCAAAATGTAGAGGGAGAAGTAAACGACGAGGTGAACGACGAGGTGAATGGAGATGTGAACGGAGATGTGATCCAAGAACTGGTGGATCTGGAGGACGCCTTTAACACCGAAGACAGCGAGTAGAAGATTGCTTCAAGAGCAAATACATTTTATGGATAATAAAAAAAAATATAATTGCAAGGAAAATACAGAAAATCAAAAAGAAAATTGGGTATTAATTATTTGTGGGAGACAGTTTTATATTATATACATATATGTATATATATATATAATTCTTAGTCCATGCTTAGTCATGGTAAGGAATGTGCCCAGGAATGCTTGTTGCCATGGCAACAGCACTGTTGCTTGACAGGTGTAGCCGCCGCGCTGGCGCAATGACAGTTGAGCAGGACAAAGACAGAAGATAGTCTGTTACCGAGTGGGGTCTGTAGGTCAGTTGCACTAATAGGAAAGGGAGAGAGAGAGAGAGACAGCTAGGCCTTGTCTAGCATTGTCCTTTGAGTGAAATGTTAGGGCCTATTTACACCAGGCTGCGTTATTGCGTTAATTTCGATTTCGATAGGTAACTCAGGACGGTGTAAATATACTACTATACCATAACTAAGAAGCACTTACTAATTTTCTGATCAGGGGGAATATATAAACCGAAGAGTAGTGATGTTTAAAGAATAGAGAGGACTTTATTACTAGGAACAAAAGTTTGTTATTTCTATAATTAATTTTAGATTTATTATGTCCAAGAAATATTATAAAAATAATAATACATTTATTGTTTAGTCTAGATTTTGTAAGCTAAAATCATAACTTCGATTTCTGCCTGTGTATAGTAAGTGGACACGGGTCAGTGTGGTTAGTGGCCGATTGCCTATTCATAGTGCCACTAAAAATGGCCATGTCTAATTGCCAAGCGATATTTAATGGCTCAATGAGCAGAAGGACGCCCGCCACCCGAGGGCTGCGGAGGACGACATCATCATCACTTCCGCTCCAATTAACACGATGACCTTTCGCCAGCCATCGATGCAGCTCCCCTGGGGGCGCCACGATGGGGTTAACTATTTGCCAGTTGTCCTGGAATGGGGGCCATTTGAAATTCAAAGCAAACGTCAGCTGTAAAACAATTTATATTCACTTTGAATTGAGGTTTTGTTTCGCATTTTATTGTGCGACCAGACAGACAGACTGACAGACAGAGGGGATAAAGTATGGTATATGTGCTGGTGTCTCGGTTTCTTGCTGCGAAACTTGACTCGTATTAAATGTTTGCCGAGCATCGCTACGTGCCGTAAACAGGGGCAACAACAATTGGCTCTCCAGAATACTAAGTGAATATAGCACTCGATTTTATAGAACAACTTATAGAATATTTCTCGGGCTATGAGCTGCATCCGGAAATAGAACTGCATCTGCAACTGCAGAGTTTTCGCCTGCTGCCTTAAATGTTACATGGAAAATTGTCAAAGTCAGATTAAAATACGTACAAAATCACCGAATTGATTAAATAATATCACAGGCCAGCCATTAAATTTGAATTTTTTTTCTGTACTTCCGAACAAGTTTTTTTCATGATTGAGTGCATACAAACAACTTTTTTGCGGGCCAAATACAAATACAAGGTTTCCTCATTGTGTATGCATCTTTAAATGTCAAATTAGGCACAAATTAAAAATGTCAGTTGGAAAAGTTGAAGGCTCCACTTCTCAGAAACTTCTCCGCCTCTCTCCAACTTTGACGGGGGCCATTCGATTGGTTCGAGGAACTGGTTATGGAGTGCATTAACCCCACAAATGCAGCCTGGGGGGGGACTGAGTTCAATACACGCACTTAGTGGCAGCTCCTGTCCCCGTAATTGAGTTTATTAAATAATCACAAATATCGATTGGCTTCGATTCAAACTGCTTGGCTAGCCACTTCAAAGGGTTGCGGCGGCTCTGTGGAAACAGGGCCAATTGCCCGGCACAAATGCAGAATGCAAAAAAAAAAGGTTGATTATGCAACAAACTTGATTGACTGACGGACTGTCAGGCAGAGACACACATACATACGTGCACAGGTTGGCAGGACAAATTAGTCATTAAAGGATATGCTCTCAATATGCCGGACGCATTGATTGAAACGCAGGCCAGGAGGCAAGCTCAGGGAACACACAACAAAATTAGGGATTTTATTTGATTCTTAAAATCTAGATTGAAGATATAATATTTAGATTTTGGAATTATTAATATTATGAAAAATAAATCAAGGTTTCTCGCCAAGTTCATTAAGAGTTCCTTCTTCTTTCAATTGAAGTTACTTTCAAAACAACTTCTTCCTGTGCATTTCACAGGACGAAGGACGAGGAAAGTTACAGAAAAGGACATAGTCCTTACTGCAATGGGTTTGACGTTGAGGGACATAAAAATTTCCGTTCTATGTTAGCTGCTTGCCTTTTTTTTTTTTTTGCTCCTAACAATGTTCCTTGGACATATGGACCTGCGAAGGGGGTTGGCTGTGTGGCTATGTAGGTGAAACGTGTGGAACGTCGAGAACATCTTGCAGTTTATGTATATAGCCTTTAGATTGAGTTTGCACGAATGTACACAAGTTGTTCGAATTCGCATTTGAATGGGGAATGGAGAATTTCTTTTAGTGGCCAACACGAGGACGGATGTGCCTCCTTGAGTTGTGGATCCCCAGGATCTCCGTCTCCGTCTGAGCGGCTGAGTGTCCATCTGTCTGCCTGTCTGCCTGTCTGCCTGCCTGTCGTTGGGCTTAGCCATGACATAAGATTTTAATCAGCATAAAATTTTCGTTTTTCCTTCGATTGCCTTTCCCCTTTTGATAGAGAGAACGGGAGAAAAAAATAGAGAGTTGGTCAATGGAAAATGTAATTTCATATTTAAAATTCGCTTTGGTCTCTGCCTATTTGCTTTCGATTTTTCCTAGTTAAGTAAAAGTTGATTTATTTTCATTGAAATTGGAATTTAAGGAATATAGTATAATAGTAACTAAGAAGAGGAGGATATCGACTGCCTGTGACTTTAGTTGCTGGTAAATTACTCTAAGTAGTGTTGATGTTAGTAAACCTTTAAAGTATTCAAGTCTCTTTTAAGTCACCTAAATTTAGCTGTGTTTAAAGCTGACTAAGTCTTGGCTTTAAAGTACTAAAGCCTTGTGTTGCCTGAAATATTGTTGCAACCGCATTTCCTCGCTAACACGCTTACCCTTAAATCGCATCAATTTTAAACGCAACAGACACTTCACTTCGCACACCGACACGGACACCAGTACACATACACACACACCCATGCACGGGTACAAACACTCGTAAGTTATTCCACCTTAATTATATTGCAACACCCCGACTCGAAACCCTTGCCCCACGCCCCTCCCCGATCCGAACTCACCCGATGCGATGCTCGACCCATTCCGACCCAATTCGAGGCACACAACGCAGGTGGCCAGGTGCCTGAAGGTCCATGTAACACAATGTTTTATGTACTGCCCGTCGTGTGTGTGTGCGAGTGTGTGTCTTTCCCCGCTCGCGTATGTGCGTGAATTAGTTATGAAGCCAAAGTCAAAGTGGGTCAGCAGCAGTCCTTCTTTTCCCGCTGCAGCGGCCAGCAATGCGATTCCGCCTCCAGTTTCATTTTCAGTTTGAGTTCGAGTTCGAGCTTGAGCTCGAGTCGAGTGCGGCCATATTTTTAGAGCTTCGGCAATGCCAATTTAATGTTATTGCGTATACGTGCCGTTGGCCGGCAGTATCAATAGTCCTGTGTGCACAGAGAAAAAGCATAACAATATCTATTCTCCTTGAGATTTGCATATAAATTTGAGTTGGATACAAATCAAAATAATCTTTCCTATATCTTGAAGAGAAAAGAGAGAACGCAAGGGATAACTTAATTAACATATAAAAGATTATTAACAGAAACAGGAAAAGGCTTTAATTTTAACATTTCCTTTGACACAATTAAGTTTTTCTCTCTCATAAATACCAATTCAGACGATCAATTGCCCAGCTTTTATATTCTCTCAGTGCTGTGCACCATTGTGCATTTACAGCAGTTAAAATTGTAATTAAATTCAACGCCCGCACATGTGTAATGCAAATTATGTATGCGTGTCACAGCCGGCGTGCCACAATAAAATGCAACACGAGAAGAGGAAACAACTGCAGCAGAAGCAGCAGAAGCAGCAGCAGAAGCAGCAGTAGCAGCAGTGAACATACATTTCAATTTGTAGGACACTCGACCAGAAACAAAAACAGAACAGAACAGAACCCTAGAGGAACAAGCTCTCGGCACTTAACCTTCTGCTCGAAGCAGACCGACTTGAGTTGGCGATGGTGATGGCATCCCGCTGCCCTGAGTGCGACCTTCATCAAATCAACGAAAGGTAGCTGCTTTTGCTTTCTGCTTCTGCTTCTGCTGCTTCCACTGTTTGCCAGCCAAATTAAAAATTCAGCAGAAGACTGAGGGCGGCGACGACGACCTCACTGCTATGCCAAAGGTTGTTCGCGGCTGCTGGTCGGTCTCGACCTGTCTCGATTTCACTTGAAATGGAAAAAAATTCGTAGTCGCACTGTGGGAAGGACTCCAAGGGCGAAGGCAGCAGCGAAAGGCAAAGCATACAGCACACAGAAAAAAAGGTAAATTAAAATTGTCTGTTTATTTGTATAAAATTCTGGCAAAGCAAAGAGCCAAATATGCTGACTTGGCGGCAGTCCTTTAAAGTCAGCTGTGGGTGTGTTTGAGAGGTGAGCCAGAGGCGGGTTCAAGGGGTTTAAAGAAGCAGGAAAATTACAACAAACTTACAAATTTAAAGAAAATGTAGTTAGCTTTTATATTTACAATATAGTAAACCACATAGCTTTATTTCATTAAAAAATACAAGCCTCTCCTTTGTTACTTAATTTAATACCATAACTATAAAAGCATTTTTTATATAACCAAAATCCCCCGAAATAAATCCTGCCTGCGCCTCTGGTTCGTTTGACTCTCTGCTGAAAGTCAAGGCTGCTAATTAAGTGCTTTTTTGAGGTTAAATACATATGTATAAGGAGTTTCGCTACAGTTACAGCTCGGGCCAAAGCTGGGATTTATACCAATGATGCCGACTGTGCTGCGGCGCAGCTATTAAGAGTCTTTCTTTTTCTGTATATGTGTGTGTGTGTGTGTCGACAGGATCATGTTTTAAGCTGCAGAGCTTAACATCAATTTTTGAGAGCTTACTCTTTGTGTGAAAGTGTGTGGCAGTGTGTGTTAAGGACATAGTCAGGCGAGGCGAACTTATATGTTATATTGTTGCAGTGTTGCCGCGCAGGATCTGGCGGATTTTCTCATTATTAAACTGGAACCCATCTAATTAGGATGCGGCACCCGGGACTGAATTCATCTTGCGTGTGGCATTTCGTTAATGACACTTTAATGTGCTACAAAATCAACTGACACAGCTGGAAAAATAAATCACTTTTTTTCGCCCCTCCTCCCCATTCGCAGCATTTTGAAATAGAACCTCGGCACACTCGCATATATCACCACTGGCATCCGCCCTCGCCCCTTCGTCTTCTATCAAAATTCACTTTTCACATGGAGCCCTATAGGTAGGTAGGGCTGCATGGTCTGTCCCACTGTCTGTGTGTCTGTCTGAATGTCGGTCCGTTTGGCTGACTGGATGGCACACATTTAACCCGCACGTAGTCGCAATTTTAATATAATGGCGGGCTGAAGCGAAGACGAGTCGAGTTGAAGGCATATCAACGACCTAGTAAGCATCTTCATACAATTTCATGAGGCTGTCATCGTCACGGGGCACACGGTACTGGGTTCACGCACATCCACACATACATAGATGTGCGGAGGACACCTGGCGACGCGACCGCGCACTTTGCATAAATTTGTTATGCATATAAAATTAAAAGCATATTTTTAGGCGCTCGCCACACACAACACACACACACACTCTTGTCGTCACTCTTCACTCGGTGTGTTGATATTTTTATGGCAAATACTCGTAATTTGTAACTCTTGCTCAACTCGAAAACTTCAAAGATACACAGATAAACAGAGCGCCAAAGCGAGAGATACGGATACGCATACGCCCCGAGAAAATCATCGGCCTACAAATGAGCAAAGTTTTACTTTTATTTGATTTGCACGAGAGACCCAAAAAGGAATATACAAAAAATTGCGGCTGTTTGCCTTTGCCTTTCTCTTGGCTGTTTCCGATTTATTTTTTTTTTTTATATATTTTTGTTGGCCCAAAAACAAACGGCAAAAAGTTAAGTTCAAATGAGAGAAAACAAGGAAAAGTCATACAAATTTGCTGAGCAAATGGTGGAAATATTAACACGCGTGTCTGTTTGCCACTCGCATGTCTGTGAAATTAAAAATGAACTCACAGGCACACTGGGGAAAATTGGGGAGTAAGGTGAATGCTTTGGAATTTATTTAATAATAGAAAATTAATAAAAAAAAAGGTAATATTGATTTTAACTAAAGAATTATTAGGATCTAATTTTGTTTTAAAAGAAACTCAAGAAAAATTAACAACAATTTTAATGACCTTAAATACTAATTATATTTAATTTAAAAAACAAAGAAAATTAAGAAACAAAATAGCTGTTATTTATATATAAAATTCCCAGTTTTACAAGTGCATGAAAAATGCGAAGGCAAACCTAATGTTTGGTGCTTTCGGGCCTGAAATCAAAAAACATTAACGCGTTGCGTGTCTGCAGCTCGGTGCGTGCGTGTGTGTGTGTGTACTGGGAATATAGGTATATGGGTGTGTGGGGCAGGACGAGTGGGTGAGCCACTTCATCACCGCGGCAGGACCAACGGCATATGCAAATATTTCAGGCAAACCAAAGCGACACTCAACATTCGTTCCGACCCCAGCGGCTTAAGTTTGCGTTTTTATTTAATTGCGGAAATTGTGGCTTCGCCCTGACTCACACACACACACACCCACTCATGCACAGATACCGCACACGAAGATTCTTGAGAAAGCGCCTGCCTTTATAATTTCTTTCATAACGCAACCAAGCATTGTAACATATTTTTATGGCCTCACATTTTTCAGCTTTCATACAGTCTCGTGTCGGTTTCTTCAACTGGCTTTCCCTCCTCTGCCACATTCTCGGCATTCCAAAAGCAGATATGAGTTTTGATACCGTCGAAGTGGTTGCAGCCTCCCCGGCTTCCCTCTCTGACTTCCCTTTTGGTATGCCACCTCTGCAAAAAAAAAAAAAAAAAAAAAAAGAAACAGAAAACACACACAAATTGAGTCAAGTGCGTCGTCTTCCTCGATGGGAAAATGGGGGAAAAATGTAGAGGAGATGGGACCAGGGGAGCACATCCCACCTCGCCTGACAAGCCAAACTAATTAGAAAGTCACTTTAGAAGCCGTTTCACCGCTCCCACAGGTCGAAAGTCGTTGAGCATAAAATTAAAACCGACCAAAATGTTATTTCGTTTCGTGTGAATCTTATGAATGTTAATACAGAAATGCCTAATCATAACCCAATTATTTCCTCAAGCACTGCAATTGAACTAATTATTTTCTCGTTTCTGTTTACTTTCAGGTATGTTATATTTCCCCCAATAATTGCTGATCATTAGAAGCCACACGACGTATACGTAATATGCAAGAACTTGAATTTATTGATCTTAATTAATGCACAGGAAGTTTTATTATTAAGGATATTTCGGGAAGAGGAAATATATCAGGTTTATGGAGTAAACTTATATCAAAAGTGACGTTTTCTTTCAAAAAACTAATAAATTAGTAATCTTAAAAGTTGTTTTTAGGCAGGAATAATTATATATTTAATTAAGTTACAAACTGTTAAGTTATTAAGCTATAAAATGCATCATATAAGTTATAGAAAATGCTAAACACCTTACTAGTTCCCTTAAAAAACTAGCTTATTCATTATGTGGCACGTGTCGTATACGTAATATGCCCGAACTCGTCTTTATTGATTTCAATTAATTGCCAAGGGGTTTCGGGTGGCGCTGGCATTTAGGAAAACGGCTCATAAATGAATTGGAAAAGCGTCGAACGAAACAAGCCAACCAACAAATGGCGAGCAATCAGGTCCGTAAGTGGCTTACGCTTACGCCTCGGCTTCGACTTAGCCGGAATATCGATGTTGGGAAACGCTCTCCAAAACCCCCAAACCCCATTTCCACGGCGGCAGCTGGTAATGTGTTCGAGCGCGGGCCCATATCAAAGCATTACGATCTAAATGACACTTTGACAGGAGCACGGACCTGGCACGGAGTTCGGTACGGGGTGTGGGGCCCTCCCAGGTTACCTGCCCGGTTACCTGTTCGGTTACCCGGAGTTCAGTTTCAGTTGCACGCAGTCGATGGCAGCGATGGGCGATAAGGGGAAGAAAAATCGAGGCAGCCCGCTCGCTCACATGCCCGCGACACACGCTACTTAACTGTTAATATTTAAAGTTGCAACGAGAAGGCGGCGTCACTGGGAGAAAAATAAATGACTAGTGGATTATGTAAAAAAAAATATATAAGAATAAGCAATAAGCTACAAGGCAAGAGGAAAAATTTATAAATTATATTGGAAAAAGCATTCAAAAAGAATTTATAAAAGTACGGGAAAGTAAGAACTTTCATATGGGTTTTATAAAAGTCAAATCTATACAAATCTTAACCCAAAATCTGTGTTTTCCCTAAGTGCATTAGCAATCGCAGCAGCAGCAGCAGCCCCAACAGCGAACCGGAAGCGGAAAGCTTTTCGCCTGCGGAAGTGTTTCGTGCGCGCCAAGTTTATATAAGCGATGGCGATACGTTGTAGCATGTGTGTGTGTGCCAAGTGTGTGATCTGTCTATGTATTGTGCTGCAGCTGCTTATACGGGTCCTTCTGTGGAGGGTAATGATAAAAGCAGCCCCGCACAATGCGCTTAAACAGCCAGCACTTACAAGAGCGACCGCTGTTGTTCGCCGTGTTGTTTCTAGAGGTGTTTTCCCACTGCTGCTGTTGCTGTTGCGTATTGTTGCTGCTGCTCACCCGAGACACTAACGAACCGACGACAGAACGGGAGTTCACGCCTTTCCCACCTCGCGGCTGGGAAAACACTTTCACTGGCAGCCGGAGAGCTGCTGCTGCTGTTGGTTTTCAGTTATCCAGCTTGGGGTAATCGCGAATTACACACTGTGATTTGCCCCAAACTCCAATGCACAAAGAGAAAATATTTATAAAACCAGCATAGGTTTACAAGACTTTCCTCATTGTCTAAGCTTTTATTAATCCTTATAATTTATACAGTTTTTTGTATTTATAGCGCTTAGCATTGATTGAGTCATGATAGAAACATTCCACAAAATATTTTTACTCATTTTTTAAGAGTCTACAAAATGAACTTATAACTGGTTTTTGTAGCTCTGTGTATCCTTGGCTGCTCCCGTTTTTCGTGACTCCACTGCACCCGGCGATTGCTTCTCATTTTGCCTCATTTCTAGCTCCATTTCCGTGGCAGTGGCAGTCGATGATTCCAGTCGACATCTTGTTCGCCGCTTCCGTTTGGCTTAGCTGGCCGTGTTTGTTGTAGTATTTGCCGCATTTGTTGTCGCTCGTAAGCGCTGCACAATCACCGCAGCTGCTTTGCATTTTCCAATGGCTTTTCCTTCCCTTTCCTTTTGGCTTTTTTCCCCTCCAGTCCCTAGGGCGACCTGGGCGGCTGTCGCGTGTCTTTGTAGATTGAAAAACATTTTTCCGTAATTTTTTGTTGTCCGCTGTTGCTGTTACTACTGCTGCTGCTGCTGCTTTTGTAGTTTTTCCTGTTATTCTCTTGGCATTTTCACATTTTGCATGTATTTTGTTGACAGGCCGAAAATAATCTAGGTGGCTCCCATGCATTTATTTCTATTCCATGCAGGATCTCTATTCACGGTGGCATTCAAATGGCTTGACTACGTGACGGCTGAAGCTTATACTTTGGTGGAGTTGTGTATTTTTTGATTGAGCTAGTTTAAAATAGGTTTTAAGCAAATATTGATGGGGTTTCGTGGATTATTTTCATTGTGGCTTCTGATGGATTTATAAAATAAATATTTTAAATTAAGTAAGTCTCAAATTTTGACAGTGAATCTCAAACATATTCACCTTAAAGTAACTACAAAACATCAGTCTTTAAGACGATATCGATTCCCATTCGAAGGCTAATTAAGGCAATGCCCATTGACCAGGTTCAGTGTTCCGAAATTGCCTCGTTTATTGCCTCAACCAATTGTTTCGGGTTACTGTTCAACTGACATATGCTAATTCGTAATTGTACGTTTGTGCATTCGCACACACTCATCCATGGCATGGCATGCACCCTCACCTTAGCCCCTGGCCCAATTAGAGGCGGCCATAGGACAATAGGAATGGTAGAGGCACAAAAACAGCGACCACATAACATAACGACGTGTAACAACAATTGCGGATATAATATGCATAATTTATAAATTCTGCGGTCACTTTCATGCGCGCTGTTAATTGAAGCATACTTTCGAGAGCCGACTGAATTTATTGACATTTATATGATTTAATTAAAATGCCATAAAAAGTATACAAACAGACGCGAGGGCTCAGGCTCGGACAAATCAAAAGCGGCCACATTATAAATATGCATAAATTAATGGCACTGCTAGGCACAAGTTAAACAATTTAAGCATTAAAACTGTCCATCGCTCTGTCAATTGGGCAAATTGAAATATAAATATATATAAATAATTGAGGCTGTTTGCCGTTGCGACAATTATGCGACTGCAAAGTCTGGCAAATCTTTCGGTAAGCTCCATAAAAGCTTCCGCATTATGTTTACAAGCTAATAAATGTCAGCAGGAAAACTGCAAACGGCCAGAACGGCAAACTGCAGACCGAAACTGCTAACTGCTAACTGAAACTCGCAACTCGAAACTCAAAACTCGAACTCCAGCGATGCCCGAAATGCAAAGCCAACAAATGGCCGGCAAGGACAAACAAATTAAGCTCCTGCATTTTGCATGAAGCCAATTGCATTTTGGGCAACCGGCCAAAGGACGTCGACGGAGTGGTCTGTTTGCCGGCTTTTTGGCCAGATCAAGTTGTTGCAAAGTTGGAGAGCACACTCACAGGAGGGTCAGGCAGCCCCACAGATTATTTGCAGCTCAGTGGAGTTGGCCTAATTGATTAATGATCCCCCACCGATCGCCCCTCGAGATGAGTCAGCGATTTGCACGAACCCACTGCTGACCTTTAATCCGCTGACCCGAGTTAAAGCCAAAACTTGAAAGGGCAACGAAGCTAGTAGGGGTTGATGGGGGTGTGGCAACGATTCTGATGGAAATTCAATGTACCATAGGCTGACAGCTAAACAGAGAAAAAATATTATAATATAATAATATTATAATATTTTGTTATTTACTTGAGTTGGGAATTTAAACTCTAAAATATATTTAGAAATTCCGGAAAATCGAATTTAATATCATTACTTTATAATTAATTATTTTAAAAATATAAAAAACATAATTTATATTTTTAAGATAAAAATGTTATATGCATATTCATTAGAGGTTCTGGTAATCCTCATTTAAATGTTGAAAATTCTGTAAAAAATTTGTAAAATTGTATTTTTTGTTAATTGCAATACCCAATTTTTCGCTAGTAACACTTTTTCACCTACCCAATATGTCTAGATCGACTTGACTGTTGATGCTGAGAAAAATATAAGCGATTTATAGCAATTTTAAATAATTGTATCATGATTTATTAGTTTAGAACAGCCCGCCTATCTGACTTAAACTAGTTCTAAAACAATAAATTATACATAAATAATATTTAAATGAAATTTTCTAGAAGTAGGTACCATTTTCTTGCTGTACCTGTGAGCGCTTATAAATAATAACGATTTGGCTAAACCGGAAGCCAAAGTAACAACTTCCTTTTGTACGAATGTTAACCCGTTCGGTCACATGCCACTCACACGGTGCCTGCACATGTGTGTGCGTGCATTCATTTATGATTGAGTGCGCTTTCGGGCTGCCAGTGTGTATGGGTAATGAGCCCGCTCGCGCACACACACACACATGCTGTACAACAACACCAAAAAAGGGTCAAAAAACGCAGAATGTTCAAAATGAAACGTCAGGAACAACAACAAAATTGCGTGTATGTTTTTTTTTACTTCTTATTTCATTTCGTTTCGTTATATTTCCCGTTGTGTAGGCCTACACATCATCATCAACGTGTGCTTGTTTTTGTTGGCAACCCTTTCGAAGTCGCTTTTTGTGGCTCGCTTTTTGTGAATTTCCGTCTGGCATGAAATATACGACGCGTCCTCCCTTTGTGTGTGTTTGTGTGTCGCAAAGTCATGCAGTAAAAATTACACATGTACACACTTGTGTGTGTGTTGTTTTTTGGCGCACGCAACAACACCAGCGAAAAATTTAACTTGAATTTGCACATCAAATTCGTACATAAATTCGTGTTAAAGCGAACGCGAACGAGAGGTGTGTGTATGTGGCGTAGTAAAAAATTTAATTTATTAAAAAGTAAGCGAAAAAAGTGTACGATTTAATCATTCATATGGCCATTTATGTGTCAGGATATCGCTGGGCTCTATGACATAATAAACGTCATCATTTGACAGCCATTTCTTTTGCGACATATTAATTGGCCAAGGCACCGACTCCTCCTGGCCATTCTCACCCACTAAACCCTATAGATATACCAGGAAATTTGTTTGGCCCGTAAGAGATAACCACCACCGACGCATAAGGAACAAGTTTTTCTGGCCCGCAGTTTGGCTTTTACCCAGATTTGAACGTTTGTGCGACTTTCAGTTAGTGGCGTCACAGCAAATTCGTTAACTGCAATGGTTTTTGGCCAAGGCACAACTTTTACAAAGTGATTATTATTGTATGGAAACTTTGTGCGGCCTGGTCGAAAAGTCTGTCTAGTTCTAGTTCGTCCTCCCCGCTGTAGTTACATATGTAAAACCCCAACAACAACAAAAAAGAGACAAGAAACTAGGTAAAACTTATGTGCTCAAAGTTTTTGGTAGAATTTTCATATGCCCTGTAAAGGAATATCGCATGACAGGAGCAACAACAAGCCGACAGCGCTGAAGACAACGTGGACTAACACCAATTAAAAGTCATTTAACATCTACCCTCGTATAGAGCACACTTCTCTACAGTTGAGGACGGAATAATAGGACTGAATGAGTGCTTAGAAGGTTATTTGTATTTTAAAAAGAATTTATTGATTATAAAGTTTCAACTTGAAGGTTAAAGTTTCATGTAAAGTTAAACATCCCACTCCTTTACTACTTACTTAAATAATTTGCACTTAGGGATAGACTGCACTGGCTAAGACTCTTTAATAACAAGATGCATAACGGACATATGATATATATATATATATATAATATATATATATATAACTAAACCTAAATTTCTGGTAAAGTTGATAAAGTATATATTTATTTTAGACTTTCAAAGATGCTTACCTAATAATTAACCAAGTTATAATCTTTATTAACAACAAGTATCTATTATCAAGTATCACATGGCTCTATTTACTTTCCCCCCATTGTGTGCAGCTAAATTGTGGGCGGGGACCGATAACCGACAGCGGTCTTAGACTGCCTCTGACAGCTTCTGGTCATACAAAGTAAATGGGTTCAAGTGTTTAATATTTCAAAAGTGTTTTCGCCAAACTACGTGGTGTGATGTGGTGCGAGATGCTGTGCCCCATCATGGTGTAAGTGTGGATGGTGGTGCGAAATGCTATTGGAAATGACCGGAGCTTGAGCTGGAACCGGAGCACGTGTCGGTTTAGTTGTCGACAAGTTTACTATCACAGTTGGGCACACAAAACTTTGCCCTTCCCGGTTTTTGGTCTGGTCTGGTGGTCTGGTGGTCATAAATAAATTAACTACTTAAATTTGCTTGCGGTGCAATCGGTGCGGGGTAATTGCGCTTGAGCATAGAGTAATTTCGCAAACAGAAACAAAAGGTCAGCAGGAAATAGAGAATTAGAGTTATTCAGAAAGAAAATATCAAAATGAATAAATTATTTGAAAACATGATTCATTGAGCCTGATATGAAATACAGAGAAATAATACCAATTACCAGATTTTTTTCTCAGTGCCTTGAGTCACTTTACATGCGTATTTCGACCAAGTCGTGTCAATCAGCCTTGACCAAAATGGAAACATCTCCTTTTTTTGTCGGCCTCTAGAGCCAGATTCTGAGCCAAGGCGGCAAAGTGGCCATTACTCTAATTAACCTTATTTCATTCTCAATTATAAGCGGCAAGAACAAACAGCAGAAGAAGCAAAAAACAACACTAATTGTAACAAGCGGAACAACAAGAAAATTCCAAACGAAACCGAAAAGGAAAACCAAAACAATTGCCTTAAAACATAATTGTTATTTTGTGCCTTTTCCTCTTTTGATTTTCCTTTCTGCCAGTTGCCAGTTGCCGCGTGCCGACTTTTTGGCTCAACCCAAAAAAAAAAAAAACACAAAATAAAAAACCCCAGGAAAGGCAAATTAAGTTTTTTGCTCTAATTTAGTCTGACGCGCGTTGGCAGAAACAACAAGAAAAACAACAATATGGCAGAAACAACAATAATAACAAGCCGCCTGCCTTGGCTTTTGCTTTGCTTAATTTACCATTTTTCACTCTTATCGCCCCTCGAGAACGAAGGTGGCCATAAAAATAAGGCCAAAAGCAGCCCCAGCAGTTGGACTGGCTGTCTTAAAGTTTAAGCTGCGAGCGTAACAATAATTTAATGCGGCTCTTAAATTGTTTGTAAAATGTTCAACAACCGCCAACCGACAGCGGCAAAGTTAAAAAGTGGAAAAGTTTTTCTCGCTTTTTTTTTTTTTGTTCTTTTCTATTTAACGTAATTTTCCCTTATTTGCCGCGTCTGCCACAGAGCCAGCGCCAGCGCCCTGCTCCCTTGGCTAGCTCATTTCCCCACGCAGATTTTCCGGATTGTTGTCGAGCATATGTTGCCCTTGCCTCATAATGTGGCATATTTGGCAGCTCGACAGCCACGATTGAGTCTCGTGCCATGTGCTGTTGTCTTCATTTCGAGTCCTTCCTTCCGCTCTGGTTTTTCTTTTTTTGCTTCTCATCATTTTCCTCACTGAGAAAACAAGCATCCAAGGAAAAATTCGAAGGTTTAGTGGGGTTTTTCTTGAGAAATATGTTTAGGGAACATATTAATGTCTAAGAACATTTCTGTTTCTTCTAGTTTCCTTCACTTAAGTATGCAAAATATTTTTTTATATTTAAAAAATAAAAATAAATATAAAAATATATTTTTCTGTGAAAAGTAAAGTATTTACAGATCAGAATTTTCTTTTTCTGTGTCAAACAATCTTTAGAGCGAGGGAAAAACAAGGCGACACTTAGGGCTTTCTCTTTCGTTTTCGTGGTTAAGCAAATGTTTAACAAACCAAATCTGAGATTTGCATTTTATGCTTTCGCCTTCCCTTTCCCCCCAGAAGCTTTCTTTCATGCTTGGATAAGCTCGGCTTTAATGCTTCTAATCGGGCTTAAAATCAAGGGTGTTGGCAGGGGAGAAAAACCAAAGAAAAAAAAGCTGAAAAAAAATACAAATAATTTAAAAGAAAACTTTTTGTCACATCAATCGCAGCAGTGACATGGGAAAACTTTGCGGTCTGGCTGAAAAGCTACTTAAGTGCTAAACCCTTTTTCGGAAAGGAAATCCTTCACTTATTTGCTCATTTCTAATTCCATTTCCTCTTGGCTCTTATTCACACTTCACTCGAGCCAAGGAGCTCCAGACAAATTATTGACACGCTCAAAGCACACAGACGGACAGGCACAGAGCGAGGGAAAAGCCATTGCTCAAAGGCATGAAAATGAAAACATTTTCACTTATTTGCCCAGAAATTGGATAAGAATCGAAGTGAAATTGGATCTCGCTCATTGTCGATACACTTGGCACACAGCCTCCTCGCACAGTTTTGGCTTTGTTTTGCTTTTAACTGCCTCTGCCTGCCCGCTGCTCTGGTGTTGTTAGCTTTGCTGGCACATCAAGCATTTTCCGGCTATTTTCCCCAAAACCCCCCAACCAACCCCTGCCAAGCTGCTGGTTGCTGGTTGCCCCCTCGCCGCACTCTTATTATCGTAATAGAATTTGCCAAATTGAGGTTGAAATACCATGGCTTGGTTTTCCGCCAGGAACACAGAAAAAAATGCGAGAGGATTTTTGCAAATTTATGAAAGGAAACTAGAAATATGAGCAGGGATTTCAAATCTATTGACTATAAAGTTTACTCTAAATATTTAAGCTGAATTTTCTTCTTAATTTCTTCTTTATCTTTTATTTATATCCTTCTTTGACTTAGAAGTTTCCTCTTTTCAGCCATATTAACCGTTAACTTTTAAAAGTTGACCTTATTTTCGCCAAGTGCTTTCTCCTTTTTTTTTTTGGCATCCGTTTATCGTTTGATTGTTTGTCTGCCTCGCCCTTCATTTTGCCAGCTTGGTGTGTGTTTGTCTGTTTGTTTGCTTATTTGGCGGGACTGCTGCTGGTTCGCTTATCAATTGCCGTTTTTATTGCCATTTTAGCCGCCGCCCCGCTGGCTTCCTTTATTGAGTACGACAAAAATTCATCGCCTGGGCCCAAGGGCGCGTGCCAGCGAGCAAACAGCCTCATTGGAGAATTGTCGAAGGCACTCGGTCCGACATTGACTAGCCTGCGGTTAAGGCCCACCTTCAACAGTCCCCCCCGATTAATTGTTTACTTTGCGGCAATTGACCTTTTGTGGCAGTGCGGTGATTGAATGCCAGATATCACATTTCGCCTCGGCTATTAGGGAATTATGAAATTCCAATGGTCATTTGTGGGGAAAATTCTAGAATCGATAAGGCAGACAATTGTTTTGATTTCAAAAAGCAGTAGGGGAAAGATGATTTCGATTTTGTTGTCTTTTTGGGCGGAGCCAAAATTCTGTATTAAATTTGGGTTTGTTTAATATAATTTTTATATAAAATATATTTTAGTTTACCCGTTGTGTTTTGGTTTGATCCTCGTCATCAGGCAACTTGGCTCGACGTTTTTTAAATCAAACTCGAAGGTTTCCTCTTCAGCTCGTTATTGTAACTCATCGCTTTTACTCGCCATTCTTTTCTAGCCTTTCTTAAAGGTTTTAAGCATTTATTTATTTGACTTAACTCGTCCTTTTATTGTCAATCTTGTCGTATTAAAATGTCGCGTTCCTCCATAGTTAGGCATTTTAAACCTTCTTTCTACTTTTAACTTAATTGTCGCTCCTTTTAATAGTTTTGAGAATTCATATTATATATAGCTCGTCGTTTTCTTGTTAAACTCGCTGTTTTAACTCGTTGTTTTCCTCTCAAGTTCATTGTCTTCCCAACTTAGTCGTCCTTAACCGTCATCCTATGTACCATGCTCGACCTTTTTAAAATTTATTGTTTTAATTGATTAAATTATTAATTAAAAACAAGAGTATACAACTTTTTATTGCACTAAATTTCTTCTTAGAAAATTTACAACAAAATTATTTCAGTCTCAAATGAAAAACAAAAATAGACACATTTCATTACGAATATCCTGAAGGGTTTGCCTAACTATTGGCACAAAAAATTGCCCTTATTGATTAGTCAGCCCTCCGTTTGTGATCTCAAAGAGAGCAGTCAAGCTCAAAAAAAATTGAGGATAAGCCCCCGGCGAGAGTAGCTCATTGGGAATATGTCAAGTGGACTAACCTGGCTGGAAACTCATCGGGGCCCACGCTGCGTATGAGTAACGCGCTCGTCACGGCATGTCGTCAACTATGTTGGCTCCATTGTGCGAGTTTCACATTCCCTTTCCCTGACTCTTCCCACATTTTTTTTTTTTTTTTTTTT